>JASDQU010243932.1:84981-99501 GCA_032191745.1 Picea mariana
TTTAATGTGTTCCTGCTCATATTTCTCCCTCCAAAAAATACATTTTGGCCTTTTCTCCAAGTCAATTCCATGTGGGATCCACCTTTTCTTAATGGGCGAGTTTTGTCAGGTTTCAACAAGTCTAACAAGTTCAAGTCGGGTACAACAGGTTTTGGCAAGTTTCATTTATAGGAAAGTTTCACAACAAGTTTTCATTGGTTATTCATTTCATTGTTGACCCAACAAACTCACAGACCTTCGGCATGTCTCACAACATTGCTTCAAACCAAGGTTGTAAGACTCAGACTCAACAAAAACTCGACCAACTTGGGACTGGGCAAAACTTGACGGGTCAGCAAGACTTGACAAAACTCTAAATTGAAAATTAAAATCAAATTTAATTAAAAAAAACTCTCAAAATACAATAAATTTTATGAAAAAAAATAATATGACATTTTCGTCCATAAATCTATAAAACAACAGTTTAGCCGTCAATTCATCTCATCAAATATGATAATATAAAATTTGGCACTTGAAATGTGTTTAAAAATTGAACCATAAATCAAAATTTCAAATAGCTTGGAATCCATCAAATAATAACAAGTTCAACAATTCAACTATTGTACTACATAAATCATGACATAATCATAAACTCATAATAGACAATGTCTCCAATCTCGAGTATCATTTATTTTGTTTCCTTCATTTGATCTTGAAGCATGAGAGTGTGAATGTATTTTAGGAGATATCAAAGCATGAGATTGAAGGTATTATATAAAACCCCACTAAAACAAGTTTCCTTGTTCACAGTCACACTATAGATTGAAACACAATCACTCAAGAATAAATGATAAAATGAGTTATATGCCTTTAGGGTTTCATTCGAGGAGTTCAAGGTCTTTTTTTCCCTCCAAAACCCTCTCTAAGCCCTTTCTCCAAGTTCTTTTCATGTGGGGTCTGTGTTTACCTATTAGGGGTCAAAATCACAAGCTCTATGCAAGTTCTAGCAAGTTTCCACAGGTTGCAACAAGTTTCATGCGATTTTATAGTCTCTACAAGTTTTTTCCACTAACCTATAGTGAGTAGCTTCAAATCCAAGGGACGAGAAAGAATCTAGATTACCTTGCTCTTAAACACATCCTCACATTGGCCATACAATTGTGGCATGCAAAGAATAGCACACCAACCCCGTTTAGTTTTGTGAACCTTCAAAAACTCCTGACAATGTTTCTTGAATTTACTAGAACAACTTCAATAATTAGGATTCTTTATCAAGAGTATGATACTATATGGCATAGTTATCATACCTAAATATGGTTCTCACATGATATCCATGACTTTCTTTTGCATAGGTTTTTATGGAGACATGATATATACCCTATTGCTCATAGATGATGACATCCTCCTAGTCTCCTTACAAGAACAATGAAATATGATTCTTATTACATTTTTGGGCAAGGCTAGGCAATTTGAGTTAAACCTTGGTAATACCATGTCATGATTTTCAACACCGCCAATGAAGCACTACTGAAATAACATTTCACTTTTGCCTTCAAAATATTTCAAGGCCAAGACTAAGTTTATGCCCAATAAATAAAGATTAGTCTTCTTAAAGGTTGTGCAATGTTTATGCATATAGGTAAGTATATATGCATACACGGGTATGAGCACATAAACAAACAAGTGCCATGAAATAGCCCTCCATTTATTCAATTCTATTATATAGTCACTTGACAACAATTTAGGTAATAAAACATAGAATTCTTTGTTATATGCACTTTATGTTAGATTTGGTAGCTTTGAGGTACTTCCGCATAGGTGGCGCCCAGCATGGGGAAGTGACCAAGCACATTTCTCCCTAGTGACTTTATAAAGCGATTTTATAAAGTTAAGTTGAGATTTTATTTTTTAATGTGTAAAAGTGATTTTATGAGGTTGTCGATCAATTTAGTGACTTAAGTGAGCTCAACGAATGATTAAGTCATGACCGTTGATCTCATGAGGGAAATATTAGATCTTGACCATCAATCTCATTGGGAGACCAAGTGTTAAAGGAGTTACACATTGGAAATTGAATAAAGACAACACTTGAGGGAGAGAGGGCACACACTTTGAGGAGAGCTTGAGCAGGAAGGTGAAGAGTCACTTTTCTCAAGAAAGAGATTGAGCTCATGGAGAAGTGAGAGTAACAACAAGAGGAGGGTGCATTCTCCAAGGGAAAGAGGGAGGTTCATACAACTAGAGGAGGGGCACTATTTCCAAGGAAGGAGAGGGTTCGTACAACTGAAGGAGGGCATGATTTTCAAGAGGAGAAGAGGGCACGTTTTTCCAGAAATAACAACATTGAATGTTGAGTTGACAACATTGAAAAGGGAGGTCGTACATCACCTTTTAGAGTCCATACAACAACATAGAGGCACAAAAATCGAGGCAAGAGGATGGAGCACTTTTCTAAGTATTTGGATGTACAAAATTAGTGCAGAACAATATTGGTAATGTGCATAGATATCAAGATTTTATTTATTGTTAAAAGGACTGTACATTGCATAAAATGGGGATTGTTTTGTGTGGTTTTTAGCACACAAATCGAGGAGGTTTGTTGGCACATTTTTAAATAATTTTTGTTGTTGATTACTTCTTGTTGTAAAATCTAATATGAAATTTCTCTGATCTCAATAAGAAAACTCTCCTTGAACATGTTTTCCCAAGTTGGGTTTTTTCCAGGGGCATTGCCCATAAATTACTAGTGTTATATGGAGTGATTTCTTTGTTGTTCATTATTATTTCCGCTGCTATTTTAGTTTCATATCTCTATCATATAGTATTTCTGATTTATTGTTGAAGCTTTATAGGAGTTTGAAATATGTTTATGACTTAGTATATATCTGAGCTAAAATTTCTACATGGTATCAGAACTGGTGCTCTGAGGTTCAACAGACAAGAGAGTTGGCACTTTATTTGCAGTGCGTTGCAAAGGGGTTTTTCCTGGAATAAGGGAAGGGAAGAAAGTAAATGAAGATATGCAACATAATCCAAGGAATACTATGAATTGTGAAGATATGCAACATAACATGTTGTCTATAGGGAATCATGAACCTTTGAGTGAGATATCGGTATTGTTATAATATTTTTTGTATCAAATATGGATATGAAGGATTTAACCATGGTTGGGGGATAAATCCAAGGAATTAGGCCTTGAAAAAATATTATTGGGTTAATAGGCCATGATTAAAGCCATGAACTACAACATGAGGCATTTAAAGGGGATCTTTTACATATGGGTTGGATGAAGTTTCCATTAGGATTTTTTGTGTAGCCAAGATGGGTCTTCGGGCCCTGACCATGATTAGGGGATGAAAATAAGTTCCTTAATCCATAAATGAGTGTAACTAGTCTTATGGGACATGGAATATTCTTCAAACAACTAAAAAAAAACTGTTAGAAATTAACTTTGTCCTTGAGCGCGATATTGGTACTTTTAGGAGGATTTACATAAAAGATATGGATCTCACATATTTGGTTGTAAATGAAGCTTCTAGGGCCCTAGTCCATGAAAAAGGACTCAAACCACCATACAAACTCAAATCATTGGCCTCTTGGTGGGATATAGGCATCATTAAGAGAATTTGCATGCCAGGCATGGGTCTCAAGGCTTTGACCATGGTCAATGAAGGAAAACAAGGGTTGTATGATCTAAATTAGTATTTTAGGGATTATAATATTTAACATATGAATGAGATTTGGGAAATATTAGAAAACTTTAGATGCATTGGATGGATTTGGAGACTGTCACCATGGTCATGTGAGAAAATAAAGGGTCTTAAGATCTGAATGAAACTTTTAATTCTCATGAACCATGCACATGTCCTTGAACCACTACAAAGTTTATTTCAAGGGGATATTTGGCCTCCAATTGGGATATGTGTGATGTTAGGTGGTTTCATGCACCAAGGATAGGTCTAGGGGTCATAACCATGACATAGAGAGAAAATAAAGAGACTCAAGTCATATATAAATATTTTAAGGATATTGTCCATGAACATGGACTCAAATCACCACATAGGACCTCTAAAAGGGATCTTTGATCTCAAAATGGGATATGGGTGCCTATAGTAGTTTTTTCATACCAAGGATGGATCTTGGTGTCTTGACCATGGTAAAGTAGTGAAAAGAAGAGACATATCAATTAAATGAATATTTGAGGGCTCATGGGATAAAATGGGGTCTTAAACCATTACATGCATCCTTCAAAGGGGATATTTAGCCACTAATTACATGCATTCTCAATCAAGGTATTTAGCATTTTTATGCATGGAAACAATTCCTCTTTGTATCCCACCTTGTGGAATCACAAGACCTTAACATTGAAATCCTTGGGTTCCTGTCCTTGGCTTATTTTTATGCTCGCAATGATTTGTGAAAGGTTCAACATCATTGTACATATCATAGAGGAATGAATAAGTAGGCTTTGAGGCAATGTTGAGTAGCAACACCATGTCCATGACACAATGAAAATACACAATGAAAAGAATTGTAATGCTCTTTGTCATTAAGTGTATAACAAAATTACATTCACAGATATATACAAGCCATAGAAATAGCCTTGTGTATATTATCAACTATATAATGTACATCTAACTATCTTATAAAATTATTACATGACATCATGAATTTCTTTTAGTCTTCTTTTTTGCTTTCCAGTTCTTAAGAAAATCATCCATGTCCATGTCTTTGTTTACTGGGTGATCATCAACAGATGATGTTGTTTCATTCCTTTCACGCCGAGTAGGTCTGGTCTCATACCCACAGCGTGGATGTTGCTGTGAGGGGCCATCACCTAAAAAATTAAAAAATATTAATTTTATATGGCCAATTTTTAAATATCATTGAAGTAGTTCATTAATATTAAAAAAAAACTCTACAATGTAATTATTTACCTAGTCCTCTAGTCGGCACCGTCGGAATGGATTCCAGCCTATTCACCTGATCTTCAGGTCGAGGATGATCATCTATGACATTATCTGCCATTGAAACGTCAAAATTTATAAGTACAAAATTTATAATTACAAAATTATTAAGTATATGATTAATATATAGACATTTTACCGTCGTGGGCCTCAGTCACATGAACATCTTGTGGTTGCACCTCACTGGGATGGGGTTGTTGGGGAGAACCATGATCTTCTGGCGGCATTTCACTATCAATGCTATGTTGTTCAATACTAAGGGTTTCGTTGATAGTGTTGTTCCCCTGATTAAAACAAAGTAAGACATTAAATTATGGACGATATCAAACATTTACGTATTTTATAAGTAACGAAAGGTTAATGTGGACTGATTTTTGTTTACCTTATCTTGCAAATTGGATCTTGGGGTCTACCCCATGCTTTTCATACGATCAACCACGACTTTATAAATATACTTGTAACCAAGTTGGAGGTCTTCCCCTGTGGTTTTTATTCCAAAGTCGTCACCCTGCATTGCATAAGAGTATGGTTTTTTAATGTTTTTTAATGCAATTACCTTAAAGTTGTAAGGTGATACAAATAATATTCTTAAGATGTTCGAGTGATTACGATTCGTGACTGTAACCTCGAGTAGCTGCTCTAGCCTAGCTTGTGTTGGCCATGTTTGGAAATCCTTTCTTTGGTTTCCTTTAAAGTGTTAGGCAACCTGTCATCAAAATATTCAAATATGTTATATATAACCACACTTTTATTTAGATCTAAAGAAAAATAAAGCTATTATTGAATTCAAAAATTTGTAATTTACCTTGGTGTACCAGTTATTTGTTCTCCTGATTTTTTCAAAATCTTCTCTTTTGTATCATCAATGATTGCCTTCCACTCCCTCTCTGGAATTGAGGGAGGACGCTCATACCTAGGATTTCTTGCCAAGCTTTGTCTATAAACATCCTGGGTATATTTTAAATATTCACTTGTTGTAGATGTGACCTCTTTTGTATTGAACATGTCTACACCAAAGAGGCCTTCAATATAATCCATAAGTTCCTTTTTGAGGTTTGAATTCTGGTAGTTCCACCTCATGCGTAAGGTTTCCCCAAAAATAGACAAGGCCTTGTTCTCTACGTGCCTATAAAAAAGGTTGTTTCCTACACACAAAAAGATATGATCATTGATTTAAAATTAATAATCTAGATGATTTCTGTATGAGGACAACATTAAACGATTAAAATATGAATTAAAACTACCTAGGAGTCTTGATTGTTTTAATGGAAGTCCATTATCGTCGACCAAAAATGTGCATGAAAGAGTCCCTGTGCTTGTCACACGTCTAGCTTCGGGAAATGCAACCATCTCAACCACATCACTATGATCCTCATCTCTGCCACCATATCTAGACTCTGATCGAGGTGTGGATGAATGTCGGTGCATGTCATGGATCTTGTCTAAATGAGGTGTGGAATATGGAGAAGTAAATAGTGCTCTAGCAGCTGTATGACCGCCTGCATCAGGACTCTGTAGCATCTCTGTAGCGCCACTACTACCAACCTCGGGCTAAACATGCTCCAAATATTCCTTTATAAAAAAGAAAATGTTTTTTTGTGAGATAATGTTAAAGTTAAAGAACAAAGTATCATAATTCAACACATGAGTGCAATAAAAAAATAAAAATTAAATTATGGTTATTACCTTATATGTGTTAAGTTGTGACATAAGGAGCTTGATCCTTTCTTTGACGTCTGGAGTTTGTTCTGGATGATCTAACAAGATAAATAGTTCCTTGTTAGCTTTAATGATATTTTTTTTTAATGAGAGCATTGGATCATCGCAAGAATAAAATCCCTCCTCATCGGCAGAATCATGATCCACATGGCCTACTCACTACATATAATTTCAGCAAAAATAATGTTATTTCAATACAATTATATAAGCAAATAATAAAAACAACTTAACATGAAAGTGGAAATTGATAATCATTTACGTGTTCTGCGGCTGGCCCTTTTCCACGATCATCCTACCACATTATAATATAATTAGAACCCCCAAATATTTAAAAAATTGTTAATGATAACAAAAAAACAATGTTAAAGATAATATTTACAACAATGTTAAATATAATAAAAAAATATAATTCAATAAGTAGAGGTTTCTTAAAGAGGTGTTGCATAAGAACCTATACACTATTAGTCAATGTTTCTATTCGATTCAAATGGTAATCCACTAATAACTCTTCCCCAAGAGCTATCTTTTTGATTGTGCACAGGACTACCCGATTCTCTTCACGTCCCTCAAATATGCAATTTGGTTGTTTATTTATTGTCTTGGGTCGTGTACTGTTTATAAATCCTGTGATATTTCTGGAAGCTTTAGGCCTTCCATCAATATAGATAGTCGCTCCCTTATTTTTATCCTTGTTTATTAGTTGTATATAATTTGCGGTGAGTGCATACCTCCGCATACTTCGCATGTACCGGACCAATTGCATTCAATCGTTATAATTGTAACACGGTCCGACATAGTCCATCAATTCAGTTACTCTATTGTATTTTACAATTATTCCATCCATGGAAAATATCCCCAAGCCATGCAGGGAGGATGGTGCAATGTGATATGTCCTATTGTTCACAACAAAGTCAACATCTATAGGAGGTAGTTCCTTATGTACCCATTGCTTCACCAGATGCTTATACCTGAGTGGAACATCTATGTCTCATATGCTCTCATCATCATAAGAGCATGATCCTCCTTCGGCAAGAAAAAATTTCACGTGTCTACAAAATTTTATTCTAACAACCTCTGGTCCTTGTTTTCTTACCATATCTACTAGATGCAGTCGCATTTCCGGCCTCTATTTGTCCTAATCTTTCCTCACTTGACGAAGAAATATCTGACAGACACCTATTTGGTTTTACCTTCAGTTGCATGTGCATGTGTTGTTAGTTAGTAGTCCATCATCATATTCACAGTTCTAAATAAAAATTTTATATCTTTAGTTTTGGATGCACAATTAGACTAGGGTGCAATTATCAATATTAGTGGTCAACCACCTAATTTAATGTGATATCCCTCTTGATTTTGGACAAATTAAGGACATATTAAAAATGTGAAAACATTAAGGACATGATAAATTTATCATATGGATCAAAGAAAAAAATAGTATTAAGGTTGTTGTTTGTTGGATTTGTGCAAAATGAACCTAAACAAAAAGTTCTCACTTGAACTTGAGCAATGGCATAACTTCTAGAAATGGTATAGAAAAATATAAATACTAGACTAGGATAACCCAACTAGGCATCCTCTACTCAAGGAAGAGGAACCACACGACACAAAATGCCTCTAATTTTTGCAAACCCCCATGTGTTGCATTGTCAAGTCCCACAAGGTCATCCTAAACCCCAATACTATAGGGAAACAATAATAGTTTTGTGGGAATCAAAGAAACCTAGGGTTGAACATGGGACATATTAAATATTCTCAAAACCTAGATTAATATGGAATTTTCAAATGTCCTAGGTAAACTTAAAAAATATTTTTCTATTTTGTAGATGTACGATTGAACCAATAGAGAGAAAATGTACATGGAGCTAAAAATCCCATGTAGCGACAAATTGGACCAATAAAGAGAAAGTTCATAACACACGAGATAAAAGTTCCATATAGGGACTAATTGGACCAACAAAGAGAAAGTACAAAAACCATAATCTTAAAGTCCCACATAGGGGGGTCTATTGAAGGAGAATTTGCTTTTATTCACCCAAATTGGTTGTAATATCTCTAGTTTATAGGTAGCATGGAGAGTCGTAGCCAACCTGGACACTACCCCTATTGTAAAATAATATAAATCTATCAATTTCTTCATAAACAGGAGGACCTAATTGCTGAGAACCAGGCCTTTATCTTCTCATCTATTAGTAGAATCCATGTTCAGGAAGATAATCATAATGCAGGGTCTGTTTTTATCATGGAGTCTCTATTACAACATAAGAGGAAAACCAATGCTTTAAAGGAAGAGTGCATATGTTGCACTATAAAATCTCAAATTTGTCAAAGAGATTTCAATATGTTTCTTTCAATGCCAAGATGCATGCCGGTTAAATGCCTATGGAAAAAAAAGAAAAAGAATATGTTCATCAAATTTCTCTAGATTTGGACATGGTTGGGGAGGTCCGAGACTCTTATCCCTATCCAATGGAGAAAGATGAAGCTCACAATATGCATGTTTTTCATTAATTTCAGGTCTTTGTGTACTACAAAGTCTATCTAGTATTAAGTGTCATTAATAGGCTTTGTACTAATAAAAGTTCACAATCATCTACAAAGGATAGAATTTCATTTTTGGTAGACAAGCATCAATTTTTTTAACAAACTATGAATCATAGACTGTGGGACAAACCATTTTTTTGTAGTCTTACATTGACCAATACAACTATAACAAATTTTTCTTCATTATTTAATGAGCACTCAAACTATTCTCACAAATCCTATTGAGGTTCCTCTTCATCCTTGTCATTATTCTTGAGGTGAATAATATTTTTTTTGGAACATTTTTTCCACCAATACCATTTTTTATTACACCCAAAGTAAAATCCCTTAGCTCGTATCTCTTCCATTTCCTTTATCATGATTATGGTGTGCTTAGGCATTATTGTGTTATTTAGAACATATATATCATTACTTCAGGCCATGGATCCTATGAGTTTCTTATTGACTTGTTGTCTAGAAAAACCAACAAGAAGATTTTGAAGCTCAAAAGGGTCACAACTTGGAGCCTAAAAGGATCATCCAACAATCTCTTTCCATATGCCAAACCCTTTGTGATAATCATATCAAATAAATATTTTTATCCCTACAAACCCATAATGGATTTCACACTTTGTAATATCCTAACTTCAAATATCTTCCCACAAACCCAACACCTTAAGATAAATTTTATTTCATATCTTTCTTAGGTTCATATCTCTTAGAGGATTTCTCTCTTTATGTTTCCAAAAAGACATGTGGC
This sequence comes from Picea mariana, assembly GCA_032191745.1. Taxonomy (NCBI): domain Eukaryota; kingdom Viridiplantae; phylum Streptophyta; class Pinopsida; order Pinales; family Pinaceae; genus Picea; species Picea mariana. Next base: position 94,927 of record JASDQU010243932.1, read on the forward strand.
AGGCTCATAAATTTTCATGTCATTATGATGATGTCAACATGGTTGGCTCATTAAACACAAGGTCCAATTAAATTCCACCACATGGAAATGCAACATCAACATGAATGAACTTGGAAGGACTAGTGGTGGCTCTAGAGTGTGCCACATGGGACCACTACACATTTTTCAAGCTAAGTTAAAAGACATCCTTATCAAAAAAATTCCAACTATTTTGGAGAATTGGACTCAAACAAGATTTCACTAGGCTCTAATAATACTTTAGATACATAGGAATTGAGCAGATTTGTCATTTCAAATATCTCCAATGCAAGAAATTTCTTAGAAACATGGTACCTAGACTTAATCCTAATGCATAATATTTTAGGTTTGGATGCCTTGGTGAGCCTGGGGTTCCATGACTTAAGTTCGTTAGACACTTGACACTTTATAGAAGCATATTGCATCAGAGTTTTGCGTGCATGAGGAATAGGGAAACCAAGAGAATTTAAGGATACAATGAGTTGTTATGAGAGAGAGTCCAAGATCTCAAAATCCCAATATAATGACACATGGAATAATCATGTACGTACAAGGGGATTAAAGAAAATAAGATTGGGAGAACACCAAGTGACCACATTAATACAACCACATACACTCTTATGTTTATCCATGGTAGGATGCATCAAGTCCACAAAGGTATGAGTCTATGATAGTTGGATATGATGTGGACTAATGATTAAATGTCATGTGGCAGTGGGGCCCACCACTAAAATAATTATACATTGTAGTATTATTTTACAAAATGTTTGATTCATATTGAGGTAAATAATAATTAAAGGGTTGAGTCTCCTCAAAGGTGAATAAAATATACAATTTCTTTTAAGCACAGATTGGAGGGCCCTAGAGCCTCCGGATGACTGTAATATTTTAGACAAGATCTGCTATGAGGAAAATTTTCTTTGAGTTTTGCCTATTTTTAGTTGGAAGAAAGATGAGAGGTATGGCTATGAAAATATAGTTAGGACATGATGTATATTCTGATTTCAGTTTTGAAATATTGAATATAATGTTTTTTTCATGGAAAAAAATTGGTGTAGATATGCCTCAAAATTTTAAACTGGATAGAAAATATTATATTTTCCTCAGGCTTGCTGATAAGAAACATCTTCTTGAACTCATGGATCTATTGTACATATTTCTAATAGCTTGGCAAAGAAAAACATTGTTGGTTGCTTACATCTTGTCTGGTGATCTAATTATAAAAAAATAAGGATTTAGCGATGTTATATTTGTACGGAAATTAAAAACCATGTCCATCAGAAAGCACCACAGAATGTATTGTATTTGGAGTTCCTCTATAGCACTGCAAGGGGAATATGGTGATGTCACATGTTTTGAGACAACAAATTCTTGCCAAAATTCCCATGTGCCACTATCTCAATGACTTCAAAGAAGTCAGTTGATAGAAGCATATGTTTAGTGGTTTTCCAAAGTATATTGTCATTCTTCACCAACTTGATAGGCAAGGTAATATACATGTTTGTAAACATTAATTTTGAAAATTTGCATGGATGGAAAGAACGCTTTTCTAAAATCAAATAGAAAATAATACAGAAAGATAATCCACTATGGGAGACACGGTAAAAGGTTATTTACGTCTTTTCGAGATTTTATTTTATGTCCTCAAAAAATGTTTGGCAACTTGCTTCAATCTATTGGGATCAAAAGATACACATACACCAACATGGGCATTATTTTCTAAGATAGATGATGGCTTCAAATAATGAAAAAGAATTTAACGTCACCATGAAGGACCTAATAGAAATGCATCAAAGAATATTGTACAAATAGTTGGTTCAAGGGACCCAACAGGGCAAACTAAAACAAAAATGTATGAAAGAAGAGATGACACTGGATTAACTGCTTAGTATGATGGGCAGTTGTGGATGAAGAGGAGTTGAAATTGATGAGAGTAGAGCCTGGGTGGCAATGATTTGTTACAACAAATTAGGAACTTGTAATGCTAGGCAGTGATAGGGTTATTAGTGATCTAGAACGAGATGATGGCCTGATGACTTTGGAATTACTTATGATCAACATGGATCAGTAAGGTTTGGTGTAGTGATTCATAATGATGTAGCTAACTTCGGCATTTAAGTGAGGGTGATTGGGAGATTAGTATTTATAGTTCTAAGAAAGATAAATATGATCAGTCAAGGAGCACTCATTAAATGCTGGAAAAAAAACTAATGACGACTGGTAGATGAGAATAAGGACCTCCTAACACGATGGAGTAAAGATTATTGGCAAGATCAAAAGAAATTATGGGACTGGATAGAGCATCTTTGAAGATCAAAATATTGTCAAAGATATTGTCAAAATAAGGGATATGGGGCATGGCTGTGTTGACTGAGGGGTTCTCTTTTCTGTCTCCTTTTATTAGTAATAATAATAATAATCTATTTTTAAGGTCACAGCCAAGCCAAGCACCAAATTGGTGTATGAGACCCCCTCCACCCAACGATTTTACTGGTAAATTCTATGGAGGTATACATACCCTACTGGTCCCCTTTGGATTTGAACATATGACCTCTTATAAGAAAACTACAACTTATGGTCTACCAAGGGGATTTACTGTTGGAAGATTGGTTGTTGTCATTGATGTCAACCCTAGTCATGGGTTTTGGACCGCAAGATTGATAAAGGTATTTGGACATGAATGTAAATGCACAAGCATATACAACACCTATGAATGGATAGTATACATCATTTTTTTTCCAGTGGTATGTGGCACGTCACGTGGATCCTCATGGCTGAGGAGAAATGAATTTTTGAAGATGACAAAGTGAATTGAAGAAGGAAGTACATGTAGGCCCTGAAGATAATTAAAGAAAAGAATTACAAAATAAGAAAGTGTCAGGTCGGCCCTATTGTTAAAAGAAAGTGACATAAATGGTATAAATAAACATCATTATATATTCATTTGATACAAGTCGAATTTCAGAGGAAATAAGAAGTAAAGAAGGCTGGATTTCAAGGGAGGATGAAGTCTTTTGGTGATGTGTTCTAAGGTATGTTATTTTTAGGCCATCTTACCATTTTTTCTATAATATTTTTTCTAGAATGATTCAGATGGTCAAATAGCTATGGTATTGAGAAGACATATCAAGGTACCTCTCGTAAAAATTTCATCTCTTGATTCGCTATAATTATGGAGATACACTCTGTGGAAGATAGGGTTTGTGACCAGTACTGAAGCTAGTCAATAAACAGGTGTTCCAGGTAAAACAATCATAACTTATTCATTGATAATCCAAATTAAGTGGGAAAAATTTCATTGGAAAGAGTACGGACTGTAGTTTCTTGTGTGTGAGTTTCAAAATCAGATGTTAATTATTGAGCGTGGAGAATTCTGTACAAGTTCACCCTCCTGAATAGACCAGAATTGAATAAAGTCTACCATTCTTTCTATAACCTCTTTTTGGGAAGGATTCAAGGAGTGAAAATTGTAGGAGTTTCAGAGGAATACATTGAGTAATATTATATACAGGATCAGAGTACTCAAAGAATTTAAGAATTGCATAAATTGAAGAAGTCTCAGGAAGCATTATCAGGTTCTATGTGATGATTGGTTGATGGTGATGATTTAATGTAAAATTTTATTATCTCTCATATATTCTTGGGTGGAAGGAAGGGGCAAGGATGGAGAGTTCAAATATCTCTTGATATTGGAGGATTGTATCTTCCTCTTAGAGGTTTATCCCTCCCTTTACATTTGGAAGCTGTAGCTACCTTTGGAAGTCATTACTTCCTTTGAACAATAACTGTTGATTAATTCTCATATATTGTGCATGGTGTATTGTGGTGTATTGGTGTAAATCTTATACTATTGTTCATTACTCATTAGATATAGTTGAATGGTTTAAGTATAAGTTGAAAAAGGTTTTAAATTGTACTTGATACTAATTCACCCCCCTCTCAGTATCAACAATTGGTATCAGAGAGGGTTACCTTCAGTACAATTTAACCACTGGAAGGAAGATCCTATGCATAAATGGAAGACAACATTCCAAATGGGACTCCACCATTTGATGGAAGGAATTTTGAATACTGGAAAAATATAATGGAAACTTACTTGAAAGCTCTTGGGGTAGATGTTTGGTTCTCAGTTGCTTCAGGATACAATGCTTTGAAGAAACCAAATACTACAGCTCAGAAGGAAGCAAAAAGGAACAACAAACTGGCAATAGATACCATCCTGGATGGATTGACAGATTCAGTGAAATCCAAGGTGGGATAATGTGCATTAGCAAAAAAGATTTGGGACAAGCTACAAGACCTTTATGCAAGGGAAGAAGCAACAAAAGAAGAAGAAGTTGAAGAAGATTACAACATCTTAGATTTCAAAGAAGAAAATAGAGGTCAATTCTTTTTCTTTAATTGTGAAGGAGTAGGACATGTTGAATTTGAATGTCCTCATCCAAGGATTGAAAGAGATGACAATGAAGAAGAAGAAAATCATAAAGTAGAAATGATTCAACAAGAAGATGAGAATCTTAAAAAATTGAAGCATGTTGAGATTGAAAATAACAAGCT
>JASDQU010243932.1:125122-141879 GCA_032191745.1 Picea mariana
CCTCAAACCCCCCTATGCTCCCGACATAACTTATCCAGCACTATATCTAGTCGTGCAAAGAATATAACACATACCCAACACCTAAGCCCCTTGCTTTTAACCTTGAATGTTGTCATGATAAAAATACAAGTCATTTGCATCTCAAATAATTGTTTATGAGGGAGAATAGATGTTTTCATGGTTTTCAAAACCTTATAATTGTACATGTACTTGTTGAGACCATTTCCTGCTTCTGATTTTCCCTCCCCTTTCTATCTTCCCAACTTATTTTTTCCATTTATTTCCCCTCTTCTATATCTTTTCTCCCTTTTATTCTCCCTTTCTAGTTATTATACTTATTCATTTTTATTTTTAGAATGGAAAGTTCACGGGTTCTCACTTCCATTCATATTCCCATATCATGATTCTAACCAACCATCGTATTACCCTATACTTAACTGTTTCTATAGTTGGGGATTCCCTTTTTCGAGGGTTCAAGCTTTCATATACCATGTTTCGCGATATCCATTTTGCACCCAAAATATTTGTGATCTACATTTTGACCACCGAACTCCCGGAGCTCCTAAGTATCTCATATCTCCTATATTAAGTCTGATCAACCGCATTACAACACTTATCCTATTTTCTACCTTTCGCAACCGCGGGTTGGCAGGTTCACAAAAATTTCCAAATCCTAATTTTCTCTCGTCCATCCCTGCCATCCTTGTGATTTTCCCATTACACATTTAAAAATGGTTTAATGATACTAACACATCATGCAGGTCTCGTAAATATCGTCATTAATAAGCGAAGGGCTAGAGGAAATTTTTTCATTAAACTGCATTTAAAGCATTGATTTGACGAATATTATATTATGGTTATCTCGCTCAAGCGCCCATTGAAAATAGTATCTAGATTAAAGGAACACTCTCATCAACTTATGGCAGCAAAAACTCGACAACAGTTCTGCGAAGATACTTTGAATATTTTTGGACAAGAGGGCCAGAATTTTTAGTGGTCTAGAGCATATTCTTACTATTCATCCCCTTCGGCTTAGAAGGAAGTGATTTGGATGTCTGGAATTGCTCGTGCAGGGTGTGTCCCTCATGTTTTCGATTGCAAGGAATTGGTTGCATGGTGTGTTGATAAATATATACCAATTCAGTGGATTATTCAACTTCAAGACCATTCTCCCATCTCTCTTTCACCTCAAGTGTTTCGTAAAATGTTGAAGCTCCCTAAGCCAACACTCACTTTCAAAGGTGAAGATTGCAAGGATTTCTTGAAAACACATGACAACGGCCTAGACCTCTTGCCCAAATTCTTGGATAAACCTGTGGCCATCCCTGAAGATATTACCAGGTTGCAATTCAACTCATTCAAAAACCCCTTTCGAGAAATTGCTTGGTTATTCACCAGGGTGATAGCCCAAGAAATTACCGCCATCATTTCCCATATGATTATTTATATCTTATATTTTAATGTCAAATAGAAATCCATTTTTGATTGGGGAAAATTGATTTCCATTGAAATATCTTCCCAATTATCATAGTACAAAAAAGATAAGAAATTATTTATGGCCTCTTATTTGGTGTTTGTGATAGCATATTGTTGTCAATTTCTTAAATTATCTATCTACAAGAGGGTGAACTATGAATTTGACCCAGCTACCTTCTAGTACCAAGCATTGTGGCGAAAAAAGATTATTTTCATTTCTATGAAGTTTTCAATTATTTTGTCTCGGTTTTTAAAGGCTTTTTATTTTGAAAAGATATCCCTAGAATATCTGACCAGGCAAGTAAATTCCTGGATAAAAAGAGGATGTTGGAGCAAATGGAAAATTACAATGCTATTAGGATTTTCGGTTCAAAGGAAAATCCATCCTTTCTCCCATGCCATATAATATCTAATAGAATTTTTATTACAGAAGTCACAAGGAAATATAATTTATGGCTGCACGTTTTTCATAAGAAACAAAAAAAGAAATTCATACCCTTGCCTTGGAAAATTGGGGATTTTTTATTCAGAAATATAAACAAAATCGATGAATTTGCAAACCACTTCCACAATCTGAATCTCAAGTATGTTGAAAGGATAAAAGGGTTTGACCCTAATGGAATTTTTTTGGAGCATATGCTAGAAGTGGGATTTAGCAAATCATTTATCCATACTTTTATAAATGAAGATGAATACAATATTTTGGGTGCTCCTACTCACAATGTTGGTGACTTAGAAATGGTACTTAGTACCAATGAATTTTACAAGAGGAAAGGTAAGGGTCCCAGCAAGAAGAGTGCCCAGTCCTTAACTGTTACTCCTAAGACTACAACATCTCGGAGTAATGCTCAAGCATCCCACTCATCTATAAAAGTGACCAACAATAGTTCAGGTCGTGGAGGAGACAATAATATCCCTCCAGAAAAAATTGAGATCTCTTACAAGATTCCTCTAAGTAAAAAGAGGAATAACATCGTGCAAGAGGAAGAAGACCAGCACGTAGAGAGTGACATCAATATATTCTCCCTTGAATATAAGGAGCTTGAGGAATACATCGAGAAAATGTTTCCCCCACTGGATCAGTCAGGGAACACGGCCCACCAAAATCTGTCTTTGGAAATCATTGAGAATGAGACCTTCAACAAAGAAGATTCATTTATTTTTCAAAGCGTTGTCTTTGACAGGGAATCCAAGAAATTAATTATTGAGAAAAGTGATGTAAAGAATAAAAAAGGAAAACCTCGTTCATAGGTTGACCTAAGAGATATGCAACCTTCCCATATTTCTAGAATTCATAAAGCAATCGGTGATGCACTAGATGACTCCATCGGTGGTCTTGAAGTGAAAAACACAAAGTTAAAAGAAAGTATTAAGGAAATGGAGACCTTGATGCCTCTTCAACTTCTTTCCAATCATTTGGAAATCGTTAGACCCACCATGCCCGCTACTAAATTAAAAGGATCCTCAAGATTACTTACTTTAACCAGGAGCTATGTGGAGTGAAATATCCATTAAAGAATGGCATTGATCACAGAATCTTGGGAAATTTTGAAGAACGTGATTTCTTTTGGCTCAAGGGTGCATGCCTTCCATGATTATCTGCAATCCAACTTAAAGAATAAAGAAGGTTTTTACCTTGATCCTATGTTACCCTTTGGTATTAAAGTTTCCAACATGATAGAGCTAAGGAGAAGAGAGAAGGATCTTCACTTTCCAATTTGGATCAAACAGTTGAACACGTGCTAGAAAGAAAAGATAAAAAACTTGAATAACATTGTTCAAATGTGCAGCCAAGCCATATCAAGGAGGGAAGAATTATTCAAAAGGGTCACGGAGGTGGACCTAGCCAGAAGCACTAACGAAGTCCAAGATCCCAAATTGATCCTTAACTCATTGTTCCTAACAAAGAAACAATTTGATGATAAAGTTGATATCTTTAAAGGATTGTCAATTGAAAATTTTTGTGGTATACTTGAATATGATGAGGACGACATGGAAAATTTGCTAGTGGACTATTATTTGAAAAAGCGAGACATTAAAGAAGAATTACATGGAATTTCCCTTGATCTGAGAGACATGGAGGGAGAGTTTTTCAACATCAAAATCCGGCATGAAATCAATGTGGCACCAATGAAAAGTTATATTGAAGAATGGTTTAAGAAATCTATCGACAAACTAACTACCGAAGGGAAAGAAGTAGTAAAGATGTTTCATGTAATCGTCAATGAAGACAATAAAAGGAAAACATCAAGCAAGTGAAGACACGAGAAACCATCATAATCTTGATGTTATTTTACTGCCCACCACCTTCCTTACACAAGATTAAATTATTTTGTATATTTTCTTTATGGTCCGTGGGAGCCCCAATCCCAGTCTTTAAGACAAACGCATTTTAAATTTCAAGGAATATGTAACAGACTATACGTTTTTTAGAAATTTCAAGAGAGTTATTTCGGGAACAATATCAACTGTACTTTGTAACCCAAAGTTCTGAATATAAAGTATTTGAGGTTGATCTATCATTATATTTATTTGAGTTGCCCATGTTCACTCTGTTAAATTTCTCTTATGCATGCGGACCATCTTCTTTTTATTTTTATGTGATTAGAAATATTTAGTCAAATTATGATGGATGTGAGGAAATTTTACTTATTTACTTTAAATGTGTGATTGTGTTTGGTTCCTGGTCCTTTCTCATGAAATTTCCATTAAAATAAAACAAAACACTTTCCTTTTATTTTCTTGAAATTTTTATATTTCTTTGAATTACGACGACAGACTTTTTCCAAGTCCCACATTCTGAATATCTAGAATTCCCAAGAAAATCTAAAGAGGAGTACCACCTCTATAAAAACACAAGGGGATTTACATCCTTGTGAGTTTTCCATTTCGGTCCTAACGGATTCAAGCGTCAACATTTTTGGCGACCATACTGGGGAATGAACTAAAATTTGGAACCTGCCTAGCATTTTTGAAAAAATATATGACTTTACCCCAAGATGATCAGCCCCACCTAGAAATTGGATTGAACAATCAATGAAGCAACTTACATCAGTTATACAATCTGGTAATAACCATAGACGAGACCCGAGAAGAGTTATAAAGGTCCTGGAAGATCTTACTCCAACAAGCAGAAAGAGAAATCCTCTGGAGACAGAGGAGAGACGAGCGACAAGACCGAAGAAATCAATGGCTAGCTAGAGCAGCACAAGAACAAGGTTAATATTGAAGCTAGATGAATACAAGGGACCCATTACCAGAAGTAAAAGAAAGAAACTTTGTGTTCTTAGAACTGAAAATCATATTCTCAAAATCTCTCTGGATATGGTAGAAAGAAATGAACAACCCTGAGATGAGCATCATGAGGAGAGACAAGGAGGTGGAAGATATGCTACAAGAAATCAAGAAAACTTAAGGTTTGAAAATAGAATAAGAATAAGAGATTCTGCTTTGAATATTCTAGGTGAGAAACATGATCTCCTTGTTCTCCCTAAGGGCACCCTAAAGGAATTTTTTGGATATGGAGCAATCGATGAAAAGAGGCATATGCACTTATTTCTTGATGTTTGTGATTTTCACCTTGTTGAGTATGACAATTTCATGGTAAGGTTGTTTCTACAAACCTTATTAGGCAAAGTGTATGAATGGTATACACCATTTCCTAGTATATCAATTCACTCATTTAATGACCTCAAAGCTATTTTCCTGACTATGTTCGCCCCTCCAATTGCTTATCATACCCATCTCACCGATTTCACCCAGATTTGTTTGAGGAATAATGAAAGGATACAAGATTTTAATCTTAGGTTCAATAAAACCTTGAGTAATATTCTGAAAGATAAAAGGCTGAATGACCCAATCATTCTTGGTTGTTATAAGAATGTAATGCCCCCGAATGTGAAATATGCTATCAGAACATCCCAAATGAATACCTTGGAGGAGGTAATGACTAAATCCACTGAGATGGAAGAAATTATGATTGAAACAGGTGTCGACCCCGACATTATACTAGGAAAAGTACAAAGGAAGTTGGGAGGATTAAGTATTGATAATCAAGAAGATTTCAGTTCAAGGAAGAACAAATAATTCAAGCCTTGACCAGATCAAAACCAAACAATGGGAGGATCATTTTTCAAGGGAACCATACTTGATGTAAAGGTTGACCCTACGACGACACAAGAAACTAAGCAAAGAATTGAAATTGCATAGATGAATAGAAATATCAAGAAAATGCAAAACGAGATAACCAGACTAAGAAGGGAAGATAATTATGTGGCAAATCCAAGAATGCCAGTCCCAGAGAAAAGAAGGAACCCTCCTCAAGAAAACAGAGTGAGGTTTGAAAACACTAATAATCCGCAAAGACCAAGAGTTCACAGGCAACCTACTCCCAATGCGGTTGTTATGGATGATGTGTATGATGAGCAAATAATTGAACAAGAAAATTATTACTCACCTAATGAAAGTTTTGAAACTATGCATATGGACGAATGCAATATGTCCATGTATATATTTGAATAAGGCGACAACAACCCTAAATCACAAAAAATGTCTCCCAGACAAGAGTATTTGTAAATAGACCCAAGAATAAGAATGACTCTGAAAAATAAAACCAAAAGGATAAAGAAAAAAAAATGAGAAAAGAGAAAATGAGAAAGTGATGGATAGCATTGGAAGTAAAAGGAAACACCTGACGTCAAAATCCACTCAAATGACATATAATGTTGTATAGGACTTAAGTAAATTAAGGATAACTTTTCCCTTTGCAGAAGTGGTGAAGATTCCCCAGCAAAGAGAAAAAATTTTGAAATTGTTGGAAGATCCATATGAAAGGGCAGAAGAGGTTGTCACTAGTCCAAAACAAAGCTAGATCCATTCAAATTCCAAGTTGAGAGGTAAAATTCCTCCCTTTTACATTTCAATTGAAAATCATGATGTTGCACTACATAATTGTTTAGTTGACACTAGCGCGACAAATAATATCATGCCATTGGCAGTCATGGAGGCATTGGGCATGAGTTGCACCAAGTATTATGAAACCGGTGAAAGTATATATGCAATTGATTCTAGAAAAGTGCCATCTTATGGAGAAATCAAGGAATTATATGCTTGCATCACGGAAGCCCCCCATATCATTACATTTTTCAATATTATTGTGGTATACCTTCCTCTAGTATATGGAGTTGTCTTGGGAAGAGATTGGACATCCATGATCTATGTATATATAATGAACTATGTAAGTTGTATGATGTTGCCAAGCAAAGAAGGAGTAATGATTAAAGTGCACTGTGAACCCAGAAAACCCTTCTCTTTCAAGAAGAAGGACAATGAATTAATGGAATATTATATAGATGTTGGGATTGGAAACTATGTTATCCTAGACATGGAACATAATGAAATCCTAGAGCAAGTTCAAGACATGGAGAATCAAGAATGTGTGTTCAAAGGCTATTGGAGGATGTCATTCGATGGAGGTTGTTTGAACTCCGGGAGCAGGATTGGAATTGTTCTTATGAGTCCAAATAAGGTGGTGCATATGCATGTTATTAGAATGGAATTTTCAGGCACTAATAATGAGGAAAAATATGAAGCCTTGATTCATGGGATGATCCTTACACAAGAAATGAAAATAGAACATCTAATTGTGACTGGAAACTCCGAGTTGGTGATCAATCAGGTCACCCATAAGTATAAAATAAAAAAGGAAAGACTTAAGTTATATTTCAAAAGGGTTAACGAATTGATGGAATCTTTCAGTTCCTTTAACATTTCTTTCATTCCAAGGGACAAAAATCACAAGGTAGATTCATTGGCCTTGGCGGCCTCATTGTCAAACCCAGGCGATATCCAAAGAAAAATGTATTTCCAAGTAGAGAGAGCATTTTGACCTTCTATGCTCTATGACATTGAGTATTTGCAAGTGTTTGAGAGTGATGAACAACTGCAAAAAAATTTGTTGAACGATGATGATGATGAATATGATCACATGCCTATTATCCTAAAAGATTGTGTACAATCTGAGTCTCTTTTCACGAAAGATAATCATGCTAAGAATATCCTTGAAGAAGTTTTAGTTTGAAAAGTGCAAGAGATGAGAAAAGTTAATATTGGAACTAACAGTTCCCCAAAATATGTCAACTTGGGAGTTGATTGTACCACTGAGGAAGTTGATCAATATGTTTCCTTGTTTAAAGAATACATTGATGTGTTCACTTGGACTTGTGATGATTTGAAATCTTGTGATAAAACAATATTCCAGCACATCATTCCTTTGAGGGAAGAAGAAAATACTGTAAATCAAAAAATAAGGATGATGAATCCCAAACTAAAACCTCTAGTAAATATTGAATTGGAGAAATTTAAGAAGGAAGGAATAATTTATACCATTAAACACTCTGACTAGCTTTCAAATCATGTGATTGTAATAAAAAGTACCAGGGAAATCTAGATGTGTGTTGACTTAAGAGACCTTAACAAGGCAAGCATAAAGGATAAATTTCCTTTACCTAATATGGAATTTATTCTCTAGCAAGTCACTGGATCAGCCTGCATATCCATGCTAGATGGTTTTTCTGGATATAACCAAGTCTTGGTGGTTGAGGAAGACATAGAAAAGATAGCATTCATAACATCGTGGGAGACATGTTCCTATTCTAGAATGACCTTTGGTTTGAAGAATGTTGGAGCCACATTACATATGGCCATGGATCATGCATTTAGCAGGTTGATAGAAAAATTTATGGCAGACTATCAAGATGACTTGACAGTGCATTCAAAAACAAGGGGTGATCATATCCATCATTTGAGGAAATTTTTTGAAACATGTATATTATATGGTGTCTCTCTAAATCCAAATAAATGCTTATTCATTGTAACTCAAGGAAAACTATTGGGCCACATTGTGTGCAAGGAAGGGATTTATATATATCTTGAAAGAGTTAAATAAATAAATGAACTCAACCCCCCGACATCCAAGAATGGATTACAATCATTTTTCGGCAAGATAAATTTTGTGCGAAGGTTTTTTCTTGACTATGCAAGTATTGTAAATCCGATCAATTTGTTGTTGAAAAAGGAGTAGAGGTTTGAATGGAAAATGGATACTCAAGAGGCTTTCACTAATATCAAAGTAGCGATCACCATAGCTCAAGTCCTCATTAATCTGATTTTTCAAAGGGATTTCATCATCTATTCATTTGCTACAAAGATAGTTTTTGCGTCTGTTCTTACTGAGAAGAATACCAAAGGTGAATAACTCCCAATTAGTTTCATGAGAAAAAACCTACATGACTATGAATTGAGGTATTCGGCTCTTGTAAAATCAGTGGCTCACATTCGGACGTACATATTGAACTCCCATGTTATTACTTATGTTCTCTTATAGCCAGTGAAGATGCTTCTTAATCAACAATTGAGAGAAGGGAAATGGGCTAACTGGCTGGAAATAATACAAGAGTATGATATTGAAATAAGACCTTTGAAGGTTTTCAAAGGAAAAGTTTTATGCAAGCTCATAGAGAATAGCGATTATGTGGATGGAATGATTTCAATTTCAATAAGAGAACCATTGGTTGATTCAGAATGGTATGGAGACATTGTATTCTACTTGCGATCTGGGCATTTTCTTGTCACCATGAACCCTAAAGAGCGAAGAACATTGAAGATGAAGGAAAATCAATATGTGTTTATTGTTGATATATTGTTTAGAAGGAATTATGATAGTATACTACTGAGATGAATTGATGAAAAACAATCTCAAGAACTGATGAGATAATTCCATGAAGGAATATGCAGTGGGCACTTTGCACCTACCGCAACCGCCCACAAGATAATAAGAGATGGGTTCTATTGGTCATCAATTTTCAGAGACTCATATGCCACAATAAGGAAGTGTGAATCATGCCAGCATTTTTCAGAAAAAATGAAGAGATCTGCGATGCCTTTACAACCCATAATTGTAGAACAACCATTCTCCCAATGGGGACTTGATGTTGTCAGGCCAATTAATCTGAAATCTAGAAAGGAACATATGTGCATTCTCACTGCTACAGATTATTTCACGAAATGGACAGAAGCAATGGCATTAAAGAAAGTTGATTCTGAAGAGATAATTAAGTTCCTCAAAGACAATATTATGTCAATATTTGGTGTCCCAGATAAATTTATCATTGATAAGGGTTTGATTTTCATCGGGTCAAAGGTTACAAAGTTTTTGGAGAAAATAGAATTATCATGGTTCAATCGTCAAATTATTATCCACAAGGTGATGGTCTCATTGAATCCACAAATAAAACACTTTTTCATATATTAAAGAAAACTATTGACAAGAACCAAAGGAATTGGCATCTGAAGTTGATTGACGCATTGTGGGAAAGCAGAAAGACTCCAAAGGACAGCACTAGGATGTTCCAGTATACATTGGTTTACGGGAAAAAAGAGAAAATGTCAATTAGCCTCGAACCCAATGCCTTGAGTTTTGTGGTTAATAATGAAGATACAGAAGATGGTTCACCTATCCAAAGGAGGATCAACCAGTTGTTGAAATTGGAAGAAGAACAAAGCAAATCCCTGAATCGAACTTCTCAGAGGCAGCAAAGTGTCAAAATATATTTTGATCAAAGCGCAATTGTAAATAATTTCCAGAAGAGAGAGCTAGTGTTACTTTCGAACAAGGACAAAGAGAAATTGTCGATGCTTACAAAGTTCTAAGCGCTCTAGATTCGACCATACATTGTTGAAAATATCCTGGGTTTTAACTCCTATATTGTCCAAGACATGAAGGGTAAGAGATTAATGATGCCTATCAACGGGAAACATTTGAAAGGTTTCTTCTCCTAAGACTTTCTCATTCTTGTTGTACATAATTTTACTTTTTAGTTTGTATATTCTTACTTTGACTCGATAGCCCAATGGATGGAAGCACCTGGTCATAAATATTATAGGTTATTGACAACCCGCAAGGGTTTATCATTCCACATTTGGAGCCAGTTTTTGAGACCATTTCTATCTTCCAAATTTCCCTCCCCTTTCTATCTTCCCAACTTATTCTTTCCATTTCTTTCCACTTTTCTATACTTATTTGAATTCCCCTTTTATTTTCACCCTTCTATTCTCCCTTTCTAGTTACTATACTTAGTCGTTTTTCTTTTTAGAATGGTGGGTTCATGGGTTGGAAGACTAGCAGGTTCTCACTTCCATTAATATTCCCATATCATGAGACTGATCGACTGTCGTATTACCCTATACTTAGCCATTTCTACAGTCATGGGTTCGCGATTTCAAGCTTTCATATCCCATGTTCTGTGATATCCATTTTGAACCAAAAATATCTGTGATCTACATTTTGACCATCGAATGTTACAAGGAAAATCTCTCTATGGCTAGGGTAAACCACAACAAATAGAAATGAATGCAGAAATCAACTATATCCCAAAAACATGCTATATAAACCAATATGCAAGCGAGATAAGAAAGAGGCCTACCTTGCCCAGATGTTCGATGAAGTCCACCGTTGAGCACTTGAACCCAAAGTTATATACCTGCAACTAGTTCTCAACAAACAAGCAAAGCAAGCATATGGTGATAATATAAAAGGTTAGCATATTAGATAGCATAATCCATTAATAAACATAACAAATACGCCCATGAATAATAACTCATATATTTTCAAGATATCAATTGGACGGGAAAGGAGTATTTCTATTAATAAATGATCAGCATAAGTGAAAATATTACAGACTTTCGTGTCGGCATGGTTCAGAACTGAGAAACTAAGTTCCTTCTAGTTGGGCCTCCACCACTTCAATCCTCCACCAAAGGCAATATCATAAGAGAGAAACAATGAGGTTCTTAATCAATAAGTGAAGATCTTGGGGGTTGAACATTGTGTTCAGACTTAAAGGAAAAAGGGATCTAGACTCAATATGAATTAATAATTTCTCCAGAGTAACTTTGCTCTCAAAGTTGAATTCTTTCTCCTCTTTCCATAGCTCATAATTGACCCATTTATAGTCTTAAAAATGGAACTGAAGGGCCGAGTCGGAACGTTTCAAGTATATGGAAGGCCAAGGATCAGATATCTCCTGTCGTGACATGGAAACCTGACATTTGATTTCATTTTCTGGCACAAATCCCAATGTACATGGGTTGTGGTGGAGCAGCCTATGTATACGCATGTTGTATAGTGTGCAAGATGCGTACATGTGGAAAAATATTAATTTTTGTCTCTGGATTTTATCAACAGGGAAGATAAGTCTGCATAGGGAAATGAAATAAGGCCCTATGTGCAAGATTGCATAGGGTGAGGAAAATATTGCTATAACAGATGCCCCCTATTGTGTGAGGTCAAAGGAGTATCTGTGATGGCCGAAATACATTATAAATAACCCAGAAGTGGAGTGGTAGGGGACAATATGGACGAACTTGTTTCTCATTACATTCTGCACTGACTTTGCATACGTGGATGCCAATAAAATTACACTACAGATCCATGTGAAAAATATACCAAACAAGTGTTTGTGGCCATGAATAGGCAAATACAAATGCGGTTACATGCCAATAGTTGTCATAGTCACGAAAAAGGCCCAGTAGAACCAGTCTCAAAACCAATATAAATATATTTGTATACCATGTAGTACAATCTGATCTCCCATGATGACTGAAGTCATATAGGTATTGGTCCAATGAAAAAGAAGCAATAGCTCAAGAAAGTTGCGGCCACACAGTAATGTCTTCAAGTCTTCTACGCAATCTGCCAAGGGTGCAACTCTACATCATGTTAATAAAGGAGTTGAGGTTGAACACAATGAGACATCATTTGATTACCGTTGATTGAGTTATATCGTTAACAAATGCGAGACATCCTACCGATAATGAAAGTAGGTATCAAGGCACCGAGTACATTATTACAAGTGTGAATAGAGGAGTTGATGTCGAACACCTGAAGAATCCATCGCTCAAAAAACATTGATGTATTCCCAATTGTCGATGGTGAGAGATCCTGCCACTAATGACTGCAAGCCTCAAGGTATTCATAAGACTCTAGGTCCCATTTCCAGAATAAATTATTTGAAGTCGATGGAAAGAGACCCACTTAAAGGAGAGAATTAAGGCATCTCTCATTAGTCAGCACAAGGTACAAAGAAAGAGCTTCATGATTTGGTGAAAATTGGACGAAGACCATGTTCACGAACCAATGAACTTGTGCATCTTTCACGTGTGCCAAGTGCAAGTGGTACACAAAAAAGATCTTCTAAATAGCAGCCAATGATGAAAACTACTGACAAAGGAAAGAAAACCACCAATAAGGCTAATGGCATCCAATACACTGCACAAATCCCAATGTGTGAATAGATGTCTTTCCTTTGAACACAAGGGAAAGCACCCAGTCAATGACCAATGATGAAGTTTCAACTGTTGGGTTCAAGGTTACCTATCAATGATGAAAGTAGGGCTAGGCTGCATGATAGGACTTACAGTATCATGTGACTCTGAGACAAACTGAGGGTATGGATGACATGCAAAGTCAAGAGTTCTGAGGAGTGGACAACACAGGTTGAAAGACTTCCTTTGAACAAGAGCATGAGATATATGGAGGACTTTGACAACATAGACCAATGATGAAACCACGAGATGCAGGAGGCATCAATGAAATTATCTATAGGGACTGGAAGAGTAACTAGTCGGTAGAGAAGACTCTGTAATGATATCATCTTCCTAAGGTCATGCTAATCCAAAAATTATGATGATGAATCGACTCAATAATTTTGTCCTTTGTTCAAAGGCGACACGATTGTTGCCAACATAAGGTAATACTCCCTTCCCGCCCACCTTTTTTTTTTTTCATAAAAAAATGAATGTTATGATACAGAGGAGGAAACGAGTGTCGCAAGTAAGCAAAAATAGTTCCAACAGTGGAACATACCTATGCTCAATGCAAGGAGATTCATGTGGGAGATGGACATTCGGGGGAATGTTCCCTCCTAGGTATAGGGTGTCAAATTGTGAAGGATATAAACAAGGCTCTGCTTGGTTGAGGATGCAAAACTGTTGAGGAAAATGGTTTATATTGCAAAGTGAGAACCGACTATAGGCTCAATACTACAAGCAAGGGCATGAGATGCAATCACAACTTAATGCCAAAAAATGTCCTTTTTTATGTCTTTTATTCTAATTTGTGTGAAAAATGGATAAACTTGTGCCAAATAGACGTCTTTTCAAAACCAATTTACGAGTGTGAAAGAGACAAGTTCACTCGGAAATATTTTCACTTTTTGATAATGAGTTGGAAAAGAGCTTAACTAAGACTCATGACCTTTCAAGTACAATTTTAATGAGTGTGAAAGGGAAAAATCACTCAGAAATATTTTCGCTTTTTAACGAATTGGAAAAGAGCTTAACTTGGAGACATTCAGTAGAGTCTAGGCGACAGGTCATGGGGGGGCAAGGCTCCCGTGCATAACTTCTGTGGAACATCAGTATCTTACGAATAGTCGACATAAGCTTAGGAAAACCCAAAGCTCTTCAAGTCGAGGAGGATAAAGTACCAAAGTAGGATATAATATCAAAGATATATCGGATAATGTTCCTTACTAGAAAGGACATAGGAGGGGGAATTGGATACCCCACAAGACCGTTCTAATTGAAGGTGATCTCCTTAAAACCCAGAGGGAGAGGACTCGGGGAAAGTAGAGCTCTCTCTCGTTAAGAAGGTGAAAGATCGGGGATGTTGACGATGTGGTTGAAGGATGCATCACCCTCCATAAAGAGAGTAGGATTGATCGAATATTTCAATTGTACGACCACTTCTTCAATTCTAGGTTGAAGAGGATGCGGGATAATAGGGATAGGGGATACATCACCCTCAAAAACGGGGGTGTGATCAAGAGAAGATTGCAACAAAATTATTTTCGTGCCAATCAACAGAGGAACAAGGTGTGGGGAACCCACAGACACCTCATTATCTAAAGGACCCTTAGGTGAGCCCCACACTTCCGGTATCCCAGCCGTGGCTGGACATAAATGAGTAAGGTGACTTCCTTCACAAGACCTACAAAGGAATTTAGGCTTACGTCTAAGGTGTCTAGGCTTCTCAATGCTCCCAGTTTCATTCAAAATGGTTGGCAAAATACTATCAATGTGACTGGTAGAGGTGAGAGAGTCATATCCTACATGGTATACAGAGGTTGGAGATGCGACATTGATATGACTTCAGGCGATTAGTGTGGTTCCCCCAACATGATTGGCAGTGGTCGAGTGCAGGTTGTCAACAAGACTTGTAGAAGTTGTCGACCCATATACACAATGACTGGTAGAGGTTGGTGATGGAGCTCTAGTATGACTAACAATGACTGGACTAGTGGTAAGTTGTGGAATTTGATGCCAAGGTCTAGGGAAAGATTGGCTTTGGAACATTCCAGGCCAGGAAGGATCCTAGTTTACCCCATGTCCCTGTCCGGAAAGGTAGTATCCTTCGCCTAACTGATATAAAGAGGTATGTACAGGCATCATCATTGAAGTCTATGAAGAGATAGAATTATGATAAGGATTATTCAAGTGAGGATATATGTTTCCCCATTGTGAAGGGGTTCCATAAAGAGGGTAGCCTGAACCGTAAAACTTATTCTCCCTGTATGAAATACCCGGGGATACATGAGGACCCGTCATGGGGAAAGTGTTCAAAGTAACTGACATGGTAGATGAAAGATACATGGATGGGGTGTAATAAGTATAATAGGCACCCATATGAGTGTTAAATTCGGGCAGAGTATGGCTAGGATTACATCTGTAGGAGGGGAGGTTCCAACCTCCCGTAGTGAGAGTTGGTTGAGAGATGTGACTCATATCGAACGAAGACTTATGCATCGGAGCCAAGGTGCCCTCGGATCCAATGCTAGGATTCATATAAGTGGACCAGAGAGAGGATTGCACGGGAGAAATCATATCAACAAGAACATGACTAGAGACACAAGGCGCGGACTGAGTATCATAGTTCTACATACCATTATGAAAAGTGGAAGGATTCATCCCTATGAAATGAGTGGGAATCATGGGGTGGGTAGCGGTAAACGAGGGAGAAAAAGGAACTCCACTATCCATGATAACGACAACTTAGTATATACCCCTAAGGTCAACTAGTAATCAAAGAGCACACCAAAAGTCAAACGGCCAAAATGTATACAAATGGGGTAAAGTGGTTGACTGGCCTCCCTCCCTAAAGAAGGTATGTCTCGCCCAAGAGGGGCCTGAGAATCCCTGCTAAATATAGGAGGTAACAGAATCAATTATAAGGGCCCTCGTGGGATTAACAACCAATCGGTCAGATCCCCTCGGAGAGGTAATCCTCCATAAATATTGTGTGTTGTCCAACTGTTAAGGTCCTAACCCGCACATAGGTAGATCAATGTATTCGGATGTAATAAAGGTCAATATTAATAATACCTTTCAATAAAATAGAATAAGGCGGATGTAAGAAGACCTAATAGAAGCTTCCGCTTCTAGAAGGATCTCCCTCTAGATGCTTCTCTTAATAGACACATTTAGTATAAATAAGGGTCGAGGGTATGAAAGCCCTAGCTTGGAGATTATTGTAACAGAGCGTTGCTCGACTGGAGGTTGCCCCCTCGAAGAGGCCTGTGAACATTGCTATCTGAATCAAAGTGTTGTTTCTGCTGCTATTTCGTATATCATTTCTGTGTATTGTGAAGATTATGATGGATATTTTACTGTTATTCTGTCATTTCTAGTATTTCATTTCTATTCTGCATATTTTATATATCTGATATCTTGCAAGTGGTATCAAAGCACTTTCCTTGGCAGAAATTGTGGGTATTTTTTTTTCAGGGTAGAGATGTATTCCGACATCTTTAAGCCACAGATATCTGTCATTACACGCATAAACCCGTGGTTGAGGGATTCATACACGTAGGAAATACACGTGGTTCTTAAGCGCACATCTGTTGGCCACCCTTGTAACCCCTATTGGTACCCCTTCGAGTGGTAGCACATCAGACAACACCTGTGTACTGATCGGCCTAGATTTCCTGAAGCCCTCTTTAGATAAACCTATCGACCGTCGGACTGCTATAGTGTCACCGAGAACAGCACTTGGGAAGATACTCTCTAGTACCTGGGTAGTCAGGTAGTACGAATAAGGGTACGGTCTATCCTCCTTAGTTAGTGCCCTGAGATATTGGGTCAAGTACTACTGTTGGACCCTGCACATATATCAGAGAGCTATAGCATAGGGCAAACCCTTGTCTGTAGAACCCTTGAATACCTAA
>JASDQU010243932.1:152316-200612 GCA_032191745.1 Picea mariana
TTTACATGGAAAAATGATTCACTATGGTACAAAGATCGCTTATATTTATGTAAGAACTCCCAACTCAAACAAAAGGTACTATTGGAATTGCACACCTCTCCAGTAGGAGGGCACTTGGGATTTTTGAAAACCTACCATAGAGTCAAGAAGGATATTTTTGGGGATGGCCTTAAAACTAATGTTCAAAGGTTTGTGGAAGAATGTTTGGTTTGCCAACAAAATAAGGTGGAAACAATTAAGACCCCGGGTCTTTTACAACCATTAGCCATCATAAGTCAGCGTTGGGAGGAGGTTTCCATGGATTTCATCACAGGGTTACCGAAGTCTGAAGGAAAGAGTGTCATCATGGTGATTGTTGATAGACTGACCAAGTACACACACTTTTGTGCACTCTCTCATCCCTTCAAAGCTAGTACAGATGTCACCTCATTCATGGAGATAGTTCAAAAGCTACATGGCAGCCCAAAGATTATTATAAGTGACAGAGATCCCATCTTCACTGGACATTTTTGGACAGAATTATTTTATTGTTTGGGTACTCAATTGGCTCATATATCATCCTATCATCCTCAATCTAATGGACAAACCGAGATAGTGAACAAATGTCTGGAAGGCTACCTTTGTTGCTTTGTCTCTGATAAACAAACACAATGGTTCAAATGGTTACCCTTGGTAGAATGGTAGTATAACTTTTCCTTTCATACTGCAACAAAAATGACACCATTTATGGCACTTTATGGATACCACCCTCCTTCCATCACTTCTTCTCTAAAATAAAAATATAAGGTTCAAACAGTGGAAGATCATATCGAGAATCAACAAGAAGTTCTCCAAATCTTAAAGGACAACCTGACCATGGCACAGAATCGCATGAAACAACAAGCATATCAACATCGTACTGAAAGAAGTTTTGAAGTAGGTGATTGGGTGTTTTTAAGACTACAACCATACAAACAGATGTCCCTCAAGAAAGACAAGAAGGATAATAAATTATCACCAAAGTACTATGGCCCTTATAAGGTGTTGCAAAAGATTGGTACTATGGCATACAAATTGGAGTTGCCTGCATATTCATGAGTACACTCAGTTTTCCATGTTTCATTCTTAAAGAAGGTCATAGGCGATAAGATCCCAGTTCAAACTATATTGCTAGAACTTGACAAGGAAGGAAAAATCATATTGGAGCCTGAAGCCATCACTGACACAAGAATTCACCAGCTGAGGAATAAATCCATTTCAGAGTATCTCATTAAATGGAGGAAATTACCGGCTGAAGATTCCACTTGAGAAGATGAGTCTTTTATACAAAAGCATCCAGAGTTACTCAAAGAGTTGCGGACAACACTTGTCTCAAGGGGAGGGGCATGTTAAGCCCTAATATTGGCTCATTACCCCTTAATTGGGGCATATTACATTAGTAATGTTATTTTATTTATGTTGGATTTATTCCATTAGTTGTAATTATACCTCCTAGTCTCCTATATATACCAAGGAGACATTTTCATTTGGAATCATATTGTGCTTGAACATTTAAGTGGGGTAAAAGGAGGTTTCCCCCTCGAAGAGGCTTATCATCTAAAATTATCTCTTTTTCAAGGCATTGAGTACTTTTTCTAAGGTTTTTCTATGCTATATTGATATTTGGTTCTTAACACAAGAAATGTCAAGAAATGATACGACAAGAACCACAATATAAACAAGAGCAATCTAAGGAGAAAAGTACTCCAAACCCTAAGAAAGAAGATTCAATCCCTAGTATGGTCGCCAATTATTTTACGAGGAAAATATATTTATGTCTAGGGTAAACCAAAACAGATGAAAATGACTGCAGAAATCAACTCCATCCCAGAAACATGCTATATAAACCAATATGCAAGCGAGATAAGCAAGAGGCCTACCTCATCTAAATGTTCGGTGAAGTACACCATTGAGCACTTGAACCCAAAGCTATATACCTGCAACTAGTTCTCAACAAACAAACAAACAAAGAATATGGTGATAATATAAAAGGTTARCATATTAGATAGCATAATCCATTAATAAACATAACAAATATGCCTATGGATAATAACTCATATATTGCAAGATATCAACTGGACGGGAAAGGAGTATTTCTATTAATAAATGATCAGTAGAAGTGAAAATATTATAGACTTTCATGTCGACACGATTCRGAACCAAGAAACTAAGTTCTTTCCAGCTGGGCCTCCATCACTTCAATCCTCCACCAAAGGCAAGCTCATAAGAGAGAAACAATGAGGTTCTCAATCAATAAGGGAAGAGCTTGGGGGCTAAACASTATGTTCAAACTTAAAGGACAAAAGGATGCAGACTCAATATGAAGTAATAATTTCTCCAAAGTAAATTTGCTCTCAAAGATGAATTCTTTCTCCTCTTTCCATAGCTCAGAATTGTCCCATTTATAGCCTTCAAAATGGAACTGAAGGGCCAAGTCAGAACATTTCCACTATATGGAAGGCCAAGGATCATAGATATCCTATCATGACATGGAAACCTGACATTTAATTTCATTTTCTAGCACAAATATTGATTCATGCAGGCTGTAGTGGAGTAGCCTATGTGTACACATGTTGTATAGTGTGCAAGATGCGTACATGTGGAAAAATATTAATTTTTGTCTCTGGATTTTATCAATGGGGAAGATAAGTCTGCATAGGGAAATGGAATAAGGCCCTTTGTGCAAGATTTCATAGGGTGAGACAAATCTTTCTATAACATGGAACTCCCTAAGCTCCTAAGTATCTCATCTCTCCTATATTGAGTCTAACTGATTGCATTACAACACTTAGCCTATTTTTGACCTTTCGCAACCGCAAGTTCACGGGTTCATAAAAATTCCCAAATCTTAATTTTCTCTCATCCGTCCCTGCCATCCTCATGATTTTCCCAATACACATTTAAGAATGGTTTAATGTTATTAACTCATCATGCAAGTCCCATAAAGATCGTCATTAATAAGTAAAGGGCTCGGGGATATTTTTTCATTAAACCGCATTTAAAGAATTGGTTTGACGAAGATTATATTATGGTTATCCTGCTCAAGCAGCCATTGAAAATATTATCTGGATTAAAGGAACACTCTAATCAACTTATGGCAGCAAAATCTCAACAGTAGTTCTATGGAGATACTTCGAATATGTTTTGACAAGAGGATCAGAACTGTCAGTGGTCTAGAACGTATTCTTACTATTCATCCCCTTTGGCTTAGAAGGAAGTGATTTGGATGTCTAGAATGTTGTTTTTCTTCATATGAGATATAATCGATATTCAATATATTATTACAATAATGAGTGTTCCATATATAGGGAACATAAGGTGACCATCCATGAAAGGATGCATCCCTTGAATAATCAATAACTATTTATTATTATCATTTACCTATTATACACTATATTTAATAATCAATAATAATTATATTATTAGTTATTATCTTTAGAGAATGTCTTCCCGTGTTGTCCAAACATCAACACTCCCTCTCAATGAGGGAGACATTCTGCAACATTCCACTCTTGTTCAATATATTATTACTTTGGGTCCGCATGTAACATCATATAGCATCTTGTGTCTTTATTAGTCCTTTGTCAAGTCACATGACTAGGACAATGAACACACCAGGATATTTCACCATAGGCACACACCTATGAGTGAATGTCGACTTGATTCTAACTGACACGTAGAAAGCATTTCAAGCACCTCGAGTCCATATTATTCCTTGTCATGATAAAGGAAGGACTACATATGGGCCCATTTATCACAAGTGCACATTTGTGATAAACGTATCCTATCTCCCTTGGTCTGCAGCCCAATGTAGGAGAAGTTATGCTCGGTGCTGAAACATCAACACTCCCTCTTAGCTAGGGAGGTATCTTTCCATAGTAGTACACAACTACTGTCAAGAGACATGCAGTCTCCACCAATGGTACAAAACCACCATAGTAGAAAAATATTTGTCACACATGGCACTCCCATGTGGACTTCTAGAGGCTACTCCCTCTATGAACATTTAGGGTCAACTCCCCATAGTGTGAGACATCAAGAGTCAACTCCCTTGACATTTCCTCATGTTCTTTGAACATGGGAAAATGGGCTATAAGTCCAAATGTACTTATTCCTTCTTGAATAAGTGTTCCACTTATCCCTTCTCAGATAAGTGTCCTTACAGATCAACTCAATTCAATTCATAAAGGAGTACAAGTTGGGGAAATTTTGTCACACATGGCACTCCATGTGGACTTCTAGAGGCTACACCCTCTAGAAACACTAGGGTTAACTCTCATAGTGTATGACGTCAAAGGTCAACTCCCTTGACATTTCCTCATGTGCTCTCCACATGGGACATTGGGTTATAAGCCCAACTGCACTTATTCCTTCTCGAATAAGTGTTTCACTTATCCCTTCTCAGATAAGTGTCCTCACAGATCAACTCAACTCAATTCACAGAGGAGTATGATTTGGAGAAAGTTTGTCACACATGGCACTCCATGTGGAATTCTAGAGGCTACACCCTCTAGAAACACTAGGTTCAACTCCCATAGTGTATGGCGTCAAGGGTCAACTCCCTTGACATGTCCTCATGTGCTCTCCACATGGGATGTTGGGTTATAAGCCTAAACACACTTATCCCTTCTCGAATAAGTGCCCCACTTATCCCTTCTCGGATAAGTTTCATCACAGATCAAATCAACTCAGTCATAGAGAAGTATGATCTGGAGAATGTCTCAGGAAGCTGCAAACATCAACACTCTCTCTCGGCGAGGGAGGCATTCTCTGCCACACCAAGTCTGCCATGGAAATACTTGAACTTTGTCTTGGTTTGTTAAGAACATCAGCAACCTGTTGATCTGTAGGAAGGTACTACACCAATACTTCCTTCCTCTGCACCATGTATTGGATGAAATGGTACTTGATCTCAAGGTGGTTCGATTTGTCATGATTATTAGATATCTTCAATCAACTTTAGTTATCATAATGAATAATGGTGGAATCCAACAAATGTTTGAATAAATATGCACGGAGCTTGTGAAGCCACACTGCTTCATGAACTATCATAATTAATGCAATGTACTCTGCTTCTGTTGTGCTCAAAGCCACATAAGTTCATTTCCTACAACACTAGGAAACCATGAAAGATACCAAAGTGAAGCAACACCTGAAGGTGCTCTTTCTTTCCACTGTGCTCCCTGCCCAATTAGAGTCAATATATTCCTACCATATCATATCAATACTGGAGGTATATCTCAGACCATGTCGAATTGTGCCTCACAAGTATCTCAACACATGCTTTGCAACAATCTAGTGTGTCTATCTCAACTGAATTATAAACTGGCTAAGTGCACTCACTACATAGAAAATATTTGGTATGGTGTTTAACCAGATACATCAATTATCCAATCAGTTGTATGTATAGATTCGAATCAATTTCATCATAATCGGAAGAAGACACACTTAGTTTCTTCAGATTTGTCATCATTGGTGTAGTCACAGGATTAAAGTTCGGTATCTCAAACTTCTTGAATATCTCAACTATGTACTTCCCCTGACTCAGGAAGATCTCATCAGTTCTCTGCCACACCTCTAGTCCCAAGAAGTAGTGAATCATACCAAGGTCCTTCATCTCGAACTCAAAGGCCAACGCATACTTGCATTCAATAATAAGGCTCTCTGTACCAATGAGGAATAAATCATCAACGTAGAGGACCAGAATCAGGGCCTCATCGTTAACAGTCTTGTAGTACAGGTTGGGATCAACAACACTTTTTTTGAAGCCCAAACTCATCAGGTGTCCATCAATCCTCGCATACCAAGCTCGAGGTGCCTGCTTGAGTCCATAGAGGGCCTTCTTCAACCTACACACATGAGACTCCTTCTCATGTATGACAAAACCATGTGGTTGCTCGATGTATATTTCTTCCTCAATATCTCCATTTAGAAAGGTTGTATTCACATCCATCTGATGTATTTTCCAACCCATGGATGCTGCGATGGAAATAATTGTCCGAATAGAAGTGTATCGAGCAATAGGAGCAAATGTCTCCTCATAATCTATTCCCTCCACCTGAGAAAGTCCTCTAGCAACAAATCTCATTTTTTGTCTCTCGATGCTCCCACCAATTGTATGTTTGATCTTGTAGATCCATTTGGAAGTCACTACAGACTTCCCTTCAGGTCTTGGAACAATATCCCACACATCATTCTTCATGATGGATTGGTACTCCTCCATCATGGCATCTTTCCATACTGGGTGACTAGTTGCCTCCTCATAACAGGAAGGCTCAAAATGAATGATGTGGCTCATAGTTGTGGCATAGCATGAATATCTCTAAGGTCTCTTTCTCTCTCGGAATGTACCATGAGAAAATGCATGTCATTTTGCCTCTAGTAGAGTTTAACAAGCCCATGTAGGTCTCTTCTGGCCTACTGCAATATCTGTGGGAAAATCAATTGGAGCTAGAGGATCAACAAGGTCAAATGGATCAATAGGCTCAACTATCTCCCTTTGAATTGCTGGAGGGTAAAGGGGAGAAGGCATCATCTCTTCCTGTCTCTCACTATCAATCTCCTTGTGAGATCCTCTAGATCTCCTGAAGGCTACCTCCTCCTCAAAGGTAACATATCTACTCACCTCAATTTGTCTCTGACTAGGGATGTAGATCTGGTATGCCTTCAAAGACTCACTATACCCCAAAAATGTACCCTTTCTGCCTAATGGGTCTAGCTTGTTCCTTTTCTCCTTGGGTACATGAATTTATATTGAACACCCAAATATCCTGAAGTGTCCAACCTCAAGATTCACTCCGGTGAAGGCATCCTTGGGAGTCATGTTCCTCAAGGAATTTTGTTCTGAACATACACTACAGTTATGGATGCCTCCTCCCATAGAAATATAGGAAAATTTTGATAATGAATCATCACCTTGAATGTCTCAGCAATAGATATGATCTTCCTCTCTGCAACCCCATTCTATTGAGGGTTGTAAGGAACAATGTACTCCCTCTTCATCACTTTTGGGAGTAGATGGTATCTTCTGATCAATCTCCCTAGAAAATGAGGGATGGTTACTGGTCATATCAACCACGACGGTTCCACTCACAAAACCTTGTAAAACATGATACTCTTGCTCAGGGTTGCACCATAGTCATGAGCAGTTTCTAAAGCTCCAATGCGAAGCAACAAACTCAAAACATACAAATATGAAGATAAGGATAATTGCACTGTGTTCATTGATTGGAACATGTGACTAGGTGGAGTAGATTCACTATGATTTTGTCACTCGGTGGGATTCAAACCCTCAACCACTTTGATATCTATTGTGGCTACCTAATTTAGTAGATCACGTAAACACGTCATTCCATCCTTTGCAAAAAAATCGAGGGGCGACCCTTCCGGCGAGAAACCAAGAGTCATGGTTGATCCATTCTGAAAGGGTGTGAACATTAACTTCCCTCTACATTGGCAAGTATAATTGGGATTGGGGTTTCTAGCAATACAAACCCCATACGCCCCCCTTGCCTCAGATTTTAAAAATCACCCACGAAAATTTCTCGAGTTCTCGCCAAAATTCGATAGTGTCTTTTCAATACCATGGCGGCTTTGCAAAGAACAATTACTTTTTCAAGCAGGAAAATCTCCACTCCACTACATTATCAATAGATTATGGTGATCACAGACTCGTAGAAGGGATAAGTGTGTGTTTTCATAATAAAAAAAATTCAGCTAGCAAAGGACAATGCCCTAGTCTATCATCGAGTCCAATCATGTGTGAAAGCAAGGAGGAGGTGTTGGCATGGGCAGCCATAGAGAGGCTCCCCTCTTATGAGCGTCTCAGAACTTCCATACTAAATGACTTGGTAAATAATCAATCAATCGGTTCCACTCACAACCAGATCGACATCACAAATATCAACATGAAGCTCGAAAACAACTGATCGATAGACTCCTGGGAGTAAGGGAGTATTGTCGGCCACATACAAACTCATTAACAAGTGTCATTAGATCTCTGTTCTGTTTTGTCAAGTACTGTATTGTCTGCATCATGGAATTCCTCTCCTCGATCAAACTCTACATCCTTCCAATAATCTGTTGAACTTGGATACCAAACTCTGACACCAAGTTCATGGGACTTTCCTCCAGAAATTGGAACATTTTTTTATTTTTATTTTTTTTTACCTTCAACTTTAATCCATCCCATAGAGTCCACTGGAGACAAAGATATCGCTGGAGAACATGGTTGTCATGAAGAGCGGATATGGGGAAAGGAGGTGGGGTATTTTTCACTGCAAACTTAGGTTGTGCAACGGGGATCAACACACTTCTCGTGACAGACACCATCATCTTCTCTCAGATCCTGGGCTCTCCCGTGAGGGAGCCACACCCAGTCAACCTCCTCTGATACCATGTTGTTTTTCTTCGTATGATATATAATCAATATTCAATATATTATTACAATAATGAGTGTTCCATATATAGGGAACATAAGGTCACCATCCATGAAAGGATGCGTCCCTTGAATAATCAATAATTATTTATTATTATCATTTACTTATTATATACTATATTTAATAATCAATAATAATTATATTATTAATTATTATCTTTAGAGAATGTCTTTCCGATGTTGTCCAAACATCAACATGGAATTGCTCATGTAGGGTGTGTGCCTAAGGTTTTCAACTGTAAGGAATTGGTTTCATGGTGCGTTGATAAATATATACCAAGTCAGTAGATTATTCAACTTCAATACCATTCTCCCATCTCTCTTTCGCCTCAATTGTTCCGTAAAATGTTGAAGCTCCCTAAGCCAACACTCAATTTCAAAGGTGAAGATTGCAGGGATTTCTTGAAAGAGCATGACAACGGCTTGGACCTCTTGCCTGAATTCTTGCAGAATCATGCGGCTATCCCTAAAGATATTTCCAAGTTACAGGTCAACTAATTCAAAAAACCCTTTCAAGAAAATGCTTGGTTATTCACCAAGGTGACAGGCCAAGAAAGTACTGCCAGCATTTCCCATATGATTCTTTATATCTTATATTTTACTATCAAAGAGAAAGCCTTTTTCGATTGGAGAAAATTAATTTCCATTGAAATCTCTTCCCAATTATCACAGCACAAAAAAGATATGAAATTATTTATGGCCTCTTATTTGGTGTTTGTGATAGCATATTGTTGTCAATTTCCTAAATTGTCTATCTGCAAGAGGGTCAACTGTGAATTTGACCCAGTTACCTTCTGGTACTAAGCGTTGTGGTGACACAAAGCTTCTTTTCATTTATATGAAGTTTTTAATGATTTTGTCTCAATTTCTAAAGGATTTTTATTTGTAAAAGATATCCCCGGAATATCCGACCATACAAGTAAATTCCTGGATAAAAAGGGGACGTTGGAGAAAATGGAAAATTACAATGTTATCAAGATTTTCGGTTCTAAGGAAAATCCCTCCTTTCTCCATTGACATATATCTAATAGAATTTTTATTACAGAATTCACAACGCAATATAATTTCTAGCTGCACTTTTTTCATGAGAAACGAAAAAATCAATTCATACCCTTACCTTGGAAAATTGGGGAGTTTATATTCAGAAATATAAACAAAATCGATGAATTTGCAAACCACTTCCACAATTTGAATCTCAAGTATGTTGAAAGGATAAAAGGGTTTGACCCTAATGGAAATTTTGTGGAGCATATGATAGCAGTGGGATTTAGCAATTCATTTATCCATATTGTTCTAAATGAAGAAGACAATAACTTGGGTGCTCCTACTCACAATGTTGGTGACTTAGAAACGATACTTAGTACCAATGAATTTTACAAGAAGAAATGTAAGGGTCCCAGCGAGAAGAATGCCCAATCCCCAATTGTTACTCCTAAGACTACAACATATCGAAGCAATGCTCCAGTGGCCCACCCATCTAGAAAAGTGACCAACAGTAGTTCAGGCGGCGAAGGATACAAGAATCCCCCTCCAGGAAAAATTGAGAGCTTGCATAAGCTTCCTCTAAGAAAAAAGAGGAAGAACATCATGTAAGAGGAAGAAGACCAGCATGTAGAGGGTGACATCAATATATTCTCCCTTGAAGATATGGATCTCCAAGAAGACATCGAGAAAAATTTTCCCCCAATGGATCAGTCAAGGAACACAGCCCACCAGAATCCGTCTTTGGAAATCATTGAGAATGAGACCTTCAACGAAGAAGAGTAAATTTTTTCAAAGTGTTGTCTTTGATAGAGAATCCAAAGAATTAATTATTGAGAAAAGTGATGTAAAGAATAAAAATGGAAAATCTCATTGATAGGTTGACCTAAGAGATATGCGACATTCCTGAATTTCTAGAATTCATAAAGCAACCAGCGATGCACTAGATGACTCCATTGTAAGTCTTGAAGTGGAAAATACAAATTTAAAAGAAAGAATTAAGGGACTGGAAGAGACCTTAATGCCTCTTCCACTTCTTTCCAGTCCTTTGGAAATCGTTGGACCCACCACTCTTGTTGCTAAATTAAAAGGACCCTCAAGTTTAATTACATCAGACAGGAGCTATGTGGAGAGAAATATCAATAAAAGAATGGCATTGATCACATAATCTTGGCAAAATTCAAAGAACATGATTTCTTTTGGCTCAAGGGTGCATGCCTTCCATGAGTATTTGCAAGACGAATTAAATAATGAAGAAGGTTTTTACCTTATTGTTGTTGTACCCTTTAGTATTAAAGTTTCCAACATGACAGAGCTAAGGAGAAGAGGGGAGGATCTTCCCTCTCCAAGTCAGATCAAACAGTTGAATGCATGCTGGAAATAAAAGATAAAAAAACTTGAATAACATTGTTCAAGCATGCACCCAAGACAAATCAAGGAGGGAAGAATTATTCAAAAGGCTCATTAAGGTGGACCTAGACAAAAGCACTAACGAAGTCCAAGATCCCAAATTGATCATCAACTCATTGTTTCTAACAAAGCAACAGTTTGATGAGAAAGTTGAGATATTTAAATGATTTTCATTTGAAAAGTTTTATGGTATACTTGAATATGATGAGGACGACATAGACAATTGGCTAGTGGACTACTTTGTGAAAAATCAAGACATTGAAGAAGCATTACATGGAATTTCCCTTGATCTAAGAGACTTGGAGGGAGATTTTTTCAACATCAAAATACGACATGAAATCAACGTGGCACCAATGAAAAGTTATATTGAAGAATGGCTTAAGAAAATTATCAAAAACCTAACCACCGAAGGGAAAAAAGCAGTTGAGACGGTTCTTGTAATTGTTAGTGAAGATAATAAAAGGATACTAGCAATAAATTGAAGACACGAGAGACCATCATAGTCTTGATGTTATTTTACCACCCACCATCTTCCTTATACAAGATTAAATTCTTGTATATATGTTTTGTATGGTCCGTGGAAGCCCCAATCCCAGTCTTTAAGACAAACGTATTTTAATTTTCAAAGAATATGTAACAGACTATATATTGTTTAGAAATTTCAAGAGAGCTCTTTCGGGAACAATCTCGACTGTACTTTGTAGCCCAGATTTATGAATATAAATTATTTGAGGTTGATCTATCATTATTTTTATTTGAGCTTCCCATTTTCACTCCGTTAAAGTTCTCTTATGCATGCGGACCATCTTCTTTTTATTTTTGTGTGATAAGAAATCTTAAGTCAAACTATGATGGATGTGAGGAAATTTTGTGTATTTACTTTAAATGTGTGATTGTGTTCGGTTCTTGGTCCTTTCTCGGTACCTTTCCTTTAAAATAAAACAAAACATTTTCCTTTTATTTTCTTGCAATATTTATATTTATTTGAATTACGAAAATGGACTTTTGTTGAGTCCCACATTCTAAATATCTGGAATTCCCAAGAAAATCTAAAAAGGAGTACCACCTCTATAAAAACACAGGGGGATTTACATCCTCATGAGGTTTTCATTCCGGTCCTAAGGGATTCAAGTGTCAATAGTACTATACCACCCTTGGGAAATTGGTACGTTACGAAAGGCATGTTTCATGGTTTAAGGTGTTATGTATGGCCTACAAGCCAATATAGAAGCATCATTTAGGGCCTAAGCTCCTTGTTTGTTACTGTCAATGTTGGAAATGGTAAAAATACAAGTCATTAGCATCTCATATCACTAATGGTACATGAAATGGAAAATTAAAAACCATCATTGCCCAATCCACAAGTTTAAATATCATGAAACGTGATCTGTGCAACTCACATGTACTCAAAAAGTATCAAGATGTGGGGATTGCAAGTGTAGCACTATTATCTATAGCACTAAAATATATTCACATCACCATGAAGTTGTGATGATAGTTTATCATTCACAAGATGTTAAGGTCCTTGTCAATCTAGTGGCTCACCCTCTTATTTTCATCCTCTTTTGTTTTACCCTAGGGTTTCTTATTTTGGACCAAAAACTAAGTGGCGACTCCAGTATCCTCTATTCCCCTCTTAGTGGGGTGTGTGTGTGTGTGGGTGTGTGGGTGTTTGTGTGTGTGTGTGTTTGGGCACTATTCCATTCTTTCCCTCATGCTCCATGTGGTATTGCAAATCTATTCATTCAATCATTGACTTTGTCCTCAAGTCTAGAGGTGTGAAAACTGCTATAAAATCTCTATTGGTTCCTAGGTGACATCTTTGGGCCTTGTGTCCTTCCACTAGATTGATAATTCCTATATAATTTTGGACATATTTTTATGGTTTCTGATATCCGACAAGGGAGGGAGTCAGGATTTGAGATCAAATATCTGCTAGATACTTGGTCAATAGAACAGAGGTTGATCAAAGGCAAGATAGAAAACACTTCCTTGGACAATTTAAATATCATTGTAGATGGGGGATGAATAGAGAAAACATTCAAACTACAATAGAGCATCAGTCTAGGATGAATTCTAAGGTAGTTTTCAGAGCAAAAAAGGTGGAATATTTGAACACATACAACATAGCATTAAATTGTAAATGAATTATGTAGTACATAATCTTGTTCAAATATTAGAAGATATAACATTTAAATGAATTCACAGAGAAAGGAGAACATATACCATGAGATAACACACATAAGGAAACATCTTCATATGAATCTTTGAGGCCAAAGCTCTGGTACATATTTTGATCCATGCAAAATTCTATTAATCTCATAAAAAKATTACAACATGCAATGACAAAGATGTTTCTCACACCACTCAAACCCCTTTTACATATTCAATTACAATATATAGAAATGCATTCCATAAAAACTCAAAGGAGTTGAATTCATGAGTATTTTCTATTTTTATATTAAGTTACAACTGAACCAAAACAAATTGCTACTAAACTGCTAACAAACTGCTTGAAACTAGGAATTTGTTTTTGACTTACTAAACATGTACATATCATGATTAAAATATATCAAATGAAAAAAMAAAAAWTTATTCCTTCGAATATTCATGCTCAGCTGACACTTTTTCTCCATCCGGCGATCAAATCTCTATTAATTTGGAAAAACTAGTCACTTTCGCAGGGTGTGAATACAAGATCGTTGCAAAACTACAGCTTCAACATTTTCACAGTGTGAACTYGTTGCGAAAGTTTTGTTCTTTACTGTTTTCAATATCTGATACTTTCTTGTTGTATAAGTGCCATCTAATGGTCTTGTCTCAGCTATATGAGGATAATGAAATGTGTGAAGCATAGTCCTTTATCAAAAACATTTCCTTTAAAGGAAAAATCACAAACCCTAGGTATCCCCCATAATTGCAAAATTAGGGTTTGGCTCCTTGATCTACTAGTTTCAAAATATGGACAATTAGAAGACAAAATGGATGATCTTGGACCAAATTTACCTTATATTTTTGTTGCTTGATCCAATAAATCCAACTTCCTCTTGGCTTATTTCTCTGTCATTTGTTGCAACCTCTACTCAAGTGACCTATTTTCTGCTTGCAGAGTCTTGTTTTGTTGATATAGGTGTTTTACCTGTTTGTGTAGAGGTAAGGATATTTTCACCATCTTTCTGTTATTTTAAAGGGCCTTTTCATAAAAATCCAAGTGTTCAGCAATGCCTTTTTTCATTTCTTTATTCTCTTGTTGTAGGTTGGCAATGCCATGATTTGCCTTTTTAATTAACTATCTTTCAAATTCTATGACTGGTTTATCTTYCTTTTCTGATGGAGAGTGGTATTTTCTTGTTTCTGCAACTGCATGTTGAACATGCTCTTCAACTTTGTCTATATCTATGGGAGCTAATTTCCTGGCTACAAATATTTTCAAAGGCCTACTAAGTTTTATAACCTCTACATTTTTAGGGGTGAAGTCAAGTATTCTTACCTTTTTCTTAGCTTGTCTACTACCAGAGGCTCCCATAGTATCCTTATCATGCTTTACACTATGTTCTAATGATCACTTGCCCTTTTCCTTCTTGTTTGATATGTCAAAGGTTTTCTGGGGCATTTTTTCACTTGAAGAAGGAGGATCTTTCCTTATTTTAGGAGTACTAAAATATTCTAAGTCAATCCCTGTTGATAATAAGAAAGACTCCCAGACTATGTTTTTCTTCTTAAGTTCTTCTAATACTAGAAGTTTAATGAGGGAAAAATTAAATATGTTATTTTCTATCTGCTAGTCTTATCCTGTACACAAAATTTTATCAACAATTATGGAAAAAAAAAATACACACTCTTTTTTGAATTATTTGAGCTAAGGAGGAAGGTTAAGTGTGATGCATTTGCATCTTGTTGAAGAAGATTGAAATTGGTGGTTTGCACATTTAATAATTCTAAATAGGCCCTTGAAAACTATTCTTAGCATGAATAAGAGTAAATAGTGTGATTTTATTGTGTTTTCAAAACACAAAAACTTCTTTGGGATAGAAGTGAACTGTCAAGACAATGAACTTGTGTTACCCAATTTGTGTACTTTGAAAGAAATTAAAAATAGGTTTTATGGTTTACATGATGAAATGATGATGGAAACAAGTGGGTGTGTGAGTCATATTTGAGTCTAAAAACCCTCACATAACATTGAGGCATGTGAATAGTCTATCCATGTGAAATTTCATTGCATACAGAAATAATTTGTGAAAATTTCAACGTTGGACCCATTTGTGAGTACAGGTCACTGACGTTGCCCATGTCTAGTCCTAGTACAATGTATTTTCATTATTCCTTATAAAATTCGTTCGACACACATGTTCCCACATCTAGTACCATATCATCACCCCTCCTCAAATGGATTGAAAATGACCTAAAAATTGTGACCAATGCTGGAAATCGATGATAGAAGGGGGTTGTTCACCAAGTAAAGTGTCTATTTGATAGAATGTGATCTCAAGTACAAATTCAGGTTGTTGATGCAATACTATGACAACAATGATTACATTTACAATCATGATGGTACAAAGATGAATGAGCTTCTCTTGGTGTTGGGCTCTAAAGATGTCCTAAAAACAACCTTAGTCTGACATTAATTTATCAACTGAGGATTCGTCTTCTCTTTCAAGAATGTCAACAAATTCTATGCAGATAGTCGTAGAGGTTTAAATCGTGTAGATAATTCGGCTAAAGAAAATCCGAGTCTATCTAAATTACTTCCATAAACAAGTTCTTCACACATTCATTAAAAAATATGAAACTAATAACTCACTCAACAGAATTGTAATCTAAACAATAACACACCATGAATCAAAACATCAATTAACTTGATGAATTCATTTATCTAAGGAACAGTAATTTAATCTGTGAAAAAACTTAATGAATCAATCTCTCAATGATTATTTAACCAACTGGAAAGGAACATCAAATTACTGAATATCTAAGAAGGAACAACAAATGTGAATTAAACGAAAGGAACAACAAATGTGAATTTGATAAAAGGAACAATGTATGCTAAAATGAAAGGAATTCTCAAACGATAAACTAACAGTGATTGGAAATGGAACAACAATCGATAATATTCAAATGAAACATATATTCTTTGCAAATGAACAACATAACTAATTCATAAAAGAATCAACACACTCACGAATTTATCTTAATTGTTGCAAGGGAATTTAAATCACATAACTAAAATAGAATTGATATGATTACAGATGAGACAATAAATCCTTCTGACTGGGCCCATGGTCTTCAGAAGGTACTGCTACGAAAAAATCAACACGCAGAGATGCTCAAAACGCTTGAATCTTTCATTAATTCCATAACTGATAAACCATTTACAAAAGATTGTTGTACAGAATGTCAACAATTAAGAGATCTAAATGTTTGGTTAAATTCCTTCGGTATCTCTCTATTGTTCACTATCATTTATATATTACAATGAAATAAGTAAATTAAGCTATCCTGAGGATCGAGATATCCTCAAGATTGCTTTTACTATTTATGAAGATTACAAGATAAAAAGTCAATCTTCCTTTCATTTGTTTTGCACCTGATTTCTTTGATCTCCAATGGCCTGCGCATCTTCATGATCTTCTTAACTATATTGAGTTAACAACAATTGTCCATTTCTGCAATAAAATCAAAACAATTCAAATCAAAATTCAAAAATTATCTAATATCATTCAATAATATTTCTATAAGACTTTTTAACCATTGTATTCCCTAATTACTTCAAATTAATCAAAAAGTCAACAAAGAATATATCATAAACCATTGTAATAAGGAGAATATTTGTACCTTTTTCTCAACTCAACATACCCCCCAACTTACCTTTTTGCATGTCCTCATGCAACAAGAGAGTTTATATGTAATGCAGTGATACTGAAGGGTGGAGAGGTATTTTCCCTAGGTCTTCGGAACCCATGCTTACCTTTAATATCTTCAAAAGAAGCATCGTCCTCCTTCTTATGAATTTCATAATTACTCTGATAACCCTCTACAGAATACCAAATAATGAGAGGACTATACCTGCATCCAATCCAAGAAGTCCCTTCATCCATGATCATTTTGGAATACCTCTCTAACCTGAAAGTGGTTGCATGAAAATTTATAAAACCAAATGGTTCCTTGCTCTTCACTTCACTTGAATAGACATTCCATCTTAATTTGGCAGCAGAAAAGGCTTCTTATTTAATCTCTCTAAAATACTGTAGACCTGAATGTACAACATGTCTATGGATGGGAGCTAAAGATTCCATGACCTTCTCCCTCTTCATGAATGTTCTATGTTGCATAATGGTATCCAAGGATTTAGGGGGTTCCCCTCTTATCCATAGGTCTAGTCCATTCTCTCTTTTCATGAAAACCTTATGTGATTTAGCCCACCTGGTTTAGTTTTTGACACAAGACAAGAATTCCTGAAACTATATGTCCCCGGTGAAAGGATTGGGGTTCTCTTTTCTATTTTCTCCTAAGATGAAGTTGTGAAGGTATAGTTCACACAAAAATTATTGTACTCCATCCTCTTGTTCTTTAAAACATGAAACAAAATTAGAAACAATGGTAAACTCAAAAGGTGTTCTTGCTCTAATAGCTTTCACTCTTAGCAACAGATAATGTTCTAATAGAAATAGGGTGTAATTAGTAGCAGGGGCCCTTCAAGCTACTATATCAAAATAAACGGAGCAAATTTCTTTGATCTACTCCAAGGATCTATCAATTTTTCCATGTACCTTTTTCACCTTTTCTTTATCTCTGTTGAGCTCAACAAAGGTCTCATTCTCAATTGATGACATGGTTCGAAGTTGTCTGACAACTTTATGATGTTATGACACTATTACCATTTCACTTCTGCATTGAGTTAGGGTTTGTTGGGATTTATCTAGTTCTGCTTCCAACCTTTTAATAATGGCATCATGTTCAAGGGAGTGAAATACTTCATCAGTCTGAATAGTTGTTTCTATTGTTGTTGGAGCCTCTGTCTAAGTTTCTACTTCAACTATTTCCAAAGGAGCAGGAAAATCTGTAGGAAACAGTCCTTCAGTACGAAAAGATGTTTCTTCTGTTGTTGGAACCTCTGTATGAGTTTCTATTTCAACTTATGCTAAAGGAGCATGAAATTGTGTTTGTGTTCCAACAGAATTGGTGTGAACTATCCTTCTGGGAAGTGGATTTCTTACCTGTACTCTATCCCTCTCATATTTTGTTTTCTCATGGGCTTTGTCAGCTTGTTCCAACTTCTTCCTAAGTTGTCTAATTATTTCTTTCAATCTGCCAACTTTTTGTTTTAATACTTTTATTTTCTTAACCCTTTTCCTCAATATCTTGTTTTCATGTTTTAATTTTCTGATTTTGTTTTTTCCTTTTCCTGTTGTTTCTTCCTGTCTATCAGGAATTTGAAGGTCTTTCCCACCTTGATTAAATCATAACTGCTTCCCTATATCTTATGGGTGTTGTGTTTGTTATAAAGGAATATTTACCTTAATGTGAGGTTCTAGTTGTTATGTTCCTTTGGGAGATGGCATCTCCATATCAGGAAGATCAAAGATAGGGTTTGAATGAGAGGAAGTTGGAGCTTGGAGCTCTTCAGACCTGTCTTTATTTTTAGTGAGTGATACCCCTAAATTTCCCAATACTTGGGCCATCTCTTCTTCATAAATTTTGAATAAATCATCTTGTTGTTCTCCAGGGATTTCATGTGATGGTTGTTCTACTTGTACAATTTCCTAAGTTCTTTTAGGTTTTGCTATTTTTTTACCCCTTCTTCTTTTCACAATGGAGGTTTCAAGAACAAAAATTGTTCTCTGTCTCTTCTTCCTTGATTTTTCTTCCTGTATCCTCTGAGTTTCGTCCAAGTGAATGGGGTCTTCTTCCATTTCAGGTTGGGGTACTGGAATTTCAATTTGGGTATTATCTTCTTCTGGCTGGGCTACCTCAATTCCCTGTGGGGGAATTTCATGGTGTACTTCAGGTTGCTCAATTTGTAGGGGCCTATCGGACTCAATTAAGTCTCTCCAAGTTATTTGTGTATGGTTTAAGTCCCTGTTTACTATAAATTTTACTAACCCATGGTGACTAATTACATTGGTAGGTTCTTTGGCCTTCTGGGTCCTTCCGACGACTTCATGCAACATGGCATTCAAAAAGAATGGTAAATTTATCATTGACTTTTGTTTTAGTGCTACCAACAATTTGAGGTGGCATGGTGTCACCATATTGTATCTCCCATCATATGTGATATATCTCTGTATCACGCCT
The DNA here is from genome assembly GCA_032191745.1 of Picea mariana. NCBI lineage: Eukaryota > Viridiplantae > Streptophyta > Pinopsida > Pinales > Pinaceae > Picea > Picea mariana. The sequence goes on from JASDQU010243932.1 coordinate 171,458, forward strand.
GCTATCTCCCTCCATGGTTCATTGAGAGAAGTGGGGTTGAGTCCTTTCCCTTTTTTGTTGAAATCTTCTCTCAGTTCTGCGAAGGACTCTACAACCTCCTTAAGTGTTGTATATTTGTCGGTCCACTATGTTCCTTCATTTGGGAGGCCTGTTACCTAAAATTTAATGGCATCAGTAACCAGAATTCATATTCCTTGAATTACTGATACTTCTCCTTGTATGTTTTGGAAAAATGATAGTGCAAAATTTATGTTGAATCTCTGCAATCTATTGAAGTATTTTGTCCATCCCAGACGGTGTAAAATTTCCCTTGCTTGGTCGATTACTTGCAACAATGTGGGCTCTCAACGAATGCTTCAGCTTCCCATGTCTTCTGTAAACAAGTCATCACAGCTATCGTTCTCGACTGCAAACTTAGTTAGACCAGCCTATGAGAAAATATTACTAGAAATGGTAAAAATTGTAGAACAACAAATGTATATAGAAATACGAATTTTCCCATTAATTGTAATCATTATGATCTATCGATAAATGTGTAGAATATATTCCCCTTGATAAATGAAAAGGTCGACCTCGACCATCGATATGTGTGATCATAATGATGGCAGTCAGTTCAAGTGAGGGATAATTACTACGCCATTATCGCTAGGAGAACGATCATTAATAAACTTCAAAGCACTTTAATGTTAATCATGAACGATAATCACACCTTTTTGTGGGAAGTACAAGTTCAAATACCCATGTTCAAATATGTTTAAGGAAGAATATTCTGAGTAGTCTAAATTGTTCACATTTTATAAATATTCCACATGTCATAACTTTGTTACTTTCCCTTGTATTGAATATAACTAGAATGATAGCCCCCCCTTTTTTTAATAAAGGAAGTCTAGGAACACAAAAAAAACTTAATGTATTTAAGATAAACTTCCATACCACAGGCAGAGCCACTGCTGCCAGCAGGCATCCATAGCCTTCATAGGGTTGCCTTTTAACCCATAGATGAGCCAGTATCCTCAATAAATAGTTTGAATCGTCTTCTCCCAAAAATTCCACTATCCTGGTTTGGTAGCCATATAATGACAATGCCACTCACTAGATCGTAACCTAAGTGACCAAGCCAGATCGTGATGAGACCTCTTGTCCTTTGACGTTGAATGCCAAAGGCCATTGCCCTAGTGTGGTAGCCATAGTGGGAATGTCACTTATGTTAATCTCTTATGATCATCGTAGGTTGGCTCATGATGAGACCCCCTATCCTTTTTGGAAGAATATTATTTTCGTTATTTATATTTATTTACTTCATTATTATTTCCCTCTTCTTTTTTAGGCTTTATTAAGGGAGGCTCATCTACTCCTTAAGAGTGTGGGATGGCATAAGAAGTGTAATAATTCCAAGTAAAAATGTGCCTTAAACTCCTTATTATGATGTGAATGAAAATTATCATTCAAGTATATGTATATATATAGGGGAAAGAAACGAATTATGGTGGTTAAGGATTATGAACAATATTAAGACAATTCGTAAAAATCAATCCATGAACAACTTGATAGGGTACACTAGATATTCCTCAAAAATAAAATGATAGATCGTTACCATGATGATTAGAAGCAATGTTGTTGAAAATTAGTTAGTGAAGTTTGTACCCAAAGGAGTGGCTAAACGTATCAGAAGGACGTGTTGTTGGTGAAAAATAGTTACTTTCAAAGGAAAGGAACAACAATAGGAGGAACCGCAAAAAGGAACAACAGTTGTTTCTTTTCGAATGAACAGCGCTAGCCGAAAAAAAAGGAACGACAATCGTGACAAAGGGAACAACAATTGTTACGATCAAACGAACGACACTACCCGCAAAAGGAATGGAAATCGCAACAAAGGGAATGGAAGTTGTTACGTTCAAATGAACGACACTACCTACAAAGGGAATAACAATCGCAACAAAGGGAACGGTAGTTTTTACATTCGAATGAACGGAAACGATGATGTTCAAATTTAAACCATCTAATTAAGGAATTGGATACCTCCCATAGACATTTTTGTTTTAGTGAATCTAGGATTGATTAGTCATCAACTAAATTCATTTAATTTTTATGGGTAGGTTTATTCAATGATCGAAGTATTGGATGGTTTGTAGTGTCATGCATTCATTTTATATTTACTACAGTTGTGCATTCTTTTAGTGCAATTGCCCGAATTTTTGTTGTGGAACATGGCATATTCATCTCTTGTGTAAAACAAGTTTTATATTCGATGGATTTTTCAAAGTGAGACAGGAGCAATTTGAATTTTGAATGAGGAACATAAAAGAGTGCTAATTATATTCATTACAATCATATTTTCTAGTTTGTATTCCCCAAATATCTTCATAGTGACTTTCCTAGAAAGTAAAAACCTAAAAACTAAATCAAATCTCTAAAGAAAACTATATACAATATGTACAGTGCTAATGAAAGCAACAATTTCATGGAACTGAAGTTGTTGGGTTACCTTCGCATCCAGCTAAAATCTGAACAGTAGGATCATTACTTACTTCTTGGTAAAAGGATTCTTTTTAAAGCAACGAATGGTAGAGTCGTAGTCGATGTCCATTTACCAGAAAAGGAGAACCAGACCCGTCAATGGTAACTAAAGTGACAGTGTCTTTATCATGAACTTCACTGATTTCATATGGTCCCAACCACCTTGTCTGCAATTTCCCAGGAAAATCCTGAAATCTGGAATCATAGAGAAGCGCCTAATCACCTTTCTGGAATGATTTCTTCTTGATATGCTTATCGTGCCAGCTATCTCTCTGCTTCTAAATAATAGTTGTGTGCTGAAGGGTGAACAAGTGTGATTCATATAACTCATTGAGTTGTTGTAAGTGTCGTGTGTGTGCTTCGGTAATATCCAGTCCAATTTCTTGTCCATTCTTAGAGTCTTGATCTCAAATTCAATTGGAAAGATAGGTTCTTTGCCAAAGACTAGGTGATAAGGAGAGTAGCCAGTAGTGTTACGCCATGTTGTGCAATAGGCCCGTAAGGCATTTGGAAGCTCGGCTACCCAATTTTGACGGTTTCTTGAAACTGGTTTTGTCAAGATTGCCTCCAAGACTTTATTGGTACTTTCCACTTGTTCATTTTCCTATGGGTGGTATGGGGAGGTAACTCTCTATTTAATGTGATAATTGTGTAGAGTGGATTTGATTTTATGTGTTGTACATTGTGACCCTCCATCAGTGATTACTTCCCTGGGTAATCCATAGTGTACAAATAATTCAAAGAGGAATTCAATGACTGCTTCCTCATTTGCATTTGGAAAGGCTATTGCTTCTACCCACTTGGTCATATAGTCTATTGCAACTAGTATATAAGATTTTTGGTTTGATTTTGGGTTGAAGGGGCCAAAAAAATCTAGTGCCCATCTCTCGAAAGGTTCAGCCACCACTTGTGCTTGTAGGGGAATTTCATTAGCTTGGCCTTGTCGGCCCATCCTCTGACAGTTTTCGTAGGCCTGGACATACTTCTTTGCATCTTTGAATATTGAGGGCCAATAGTAGCCCATATGTAAAACCTTATGTGCAGTTCTGTGGTCTGCAAAGTGTCTTCCACAGGGATCATCATGACCCGCCTTCAGGACATCATAAATTTCATCATCTCTGACACATCTTTGGATCTGTAGATCAGACCCCGTGTGGAAAATATATCCACCAATCCAGGTGAACCGCGCACTGCACTGAATGATTAGTTTCCTTTCTCTTGATGACAGGTGTGTTGGTAGTTTCCAACTACCAGATAATTCGCCACATCAGTGTACCAAGGCGTCTTAATAGTGACAATGAACAAGTGTTCATCTAGAAATTGGTCTTCAACTGTTAAAGAGTTATATGTTTTGGGTACGTGAGACAAGAAATCTGCAACAAGATTCTCTCTTCTGGGTCGATCCTTAATGGTGATGTTGAATTCCTGCAATAGCAACAACCACTGAGTAACACGTCCATTAGTAATTGATTTGTTAGATAAATATTTTATAGCAGAATGATCAGTATACAGAATAACTGGATAGCCTATTATATAGTGGAGAAATTTATTAATAGCATGTATAACGACTAAAAATTATTTTTATGTTACTGTGTAATTTAATTAGGTGGGAGTAATATTTTTGCTAATAAAATAAATAGCATAAGGTTTCTTGTATTCTTCTTGTCCAAGGACAGTGCCTGTAGCAATATCTGATGCATCTGAAGAAATGTGAAATGGTAATTTCCAGTTTGGTCCTCTCAGCACCAGTGTTAATGAAACCAACCTTTTGAGCTCTGCAAATGCAACATCACACTTATCAGACCACTAAAATTCCACATTATCAGTTAAAGCATGTAAAGTTGCAGCTATCCTTGAAAAAATTTCTATGAATATGTGATAATATCTTTCACAACCAAGGAAACTATGTACCTCGATTTGTGTACGAGGTGTAGGAAGATTAAGGATTACTTCTATTTTTTTGGAGTCTACCTTGATTCCATCTACAAAAACATAGTGTCCTAGTACCACACCTTCAGTCATCATCATATGACATTTCTCATGACTCAAACATAGCCGGGTAGCAATGCATCGTCCCAGTACCTTCTCCAGATTTCTTAAAGCTTGATCAAAGTTAGTTCCATAAAGGGTGAAATTGTTCATGTAAACTTCAAGTCCTTCTTTAATCAAATCAGAAAATATGCTTAAAATAGCTCTTTGGAATGTGGTTGGAGCATTACATAATCCAAATGGAAATACTTGATATTCGAAGGTACCCCGAGGACATGTAAATGTAGTTGTATCTTGGTCTTCCAGAGCAATCTAAATCTGATTATAACCACTAAAGCCATCTAGGAAGGAGAAAAATTACTTCCCTGCTAAAGTATCAAGTACCTGATCAATAAAAGGTAGGGGAAAGTGGTCCTTCTGGGTAGATTTATTGAGTTCTCTGTAGTCTACATAGATTCACCACTTCCCATTCTTTTTGGGGACGATTACTAGTGGAGAGACCCACCAGCTATCTGAAATAGAATATATGAAATCTACATCCAACAGTTTCTGTAATTATTATTTAACAACATCCCTGAGATGAGGATTCAATCTTTGTTGGGGTTGTAGGATGAGTTGGGAATATTTTTCAATATAGATATGATGCGTACAGAGTTGGGGATCAATTCCCTTCATGTCGGGATACTCCCAAGCAAAATCCTGCTGATATTTAGAAAGGATCTTAATCAATTTTTGTTKTTGTTTCTCATTCAAATTGGCATTAATATTCAAAAATMTTCCTGATGTGGTTTCAACTGAAATGTTGTTATGGAAAACAGTAGTGGGAATCTATTGCTCCATCAATTCTTCCAAAGGATCTCCATGTGCTTCATTATCTAAAACATCTTTTAGCATTTGACAAGTTGGGTTGCCTATAAAGTTTGGGTTGTTAATGAAKCTATTGATAACATCATCTTCCAGTTGGTTTTTAGCCTAAGATATTCTTCCAGTGTGAGAGGGGATCGTAGGTTTTATTCTGGATGTCTAGGTGGTTGAAATTGTTGATGTATGACAGGCGGACTTGGTTTAGCTGGAGGATACAGGATAAGGTTCTTTGTACCACTTCCTCTAGAAATTGTCATGGTACCTATGCGACATCCTATGTATGCATCTGTTGTTTCTAGCCACGGTCGTCCCAATATCAATGGGTGTCCATCGAGTCTACTTCTTGGGTTGATAACTAGGAAATCAGTTGGGTATTCCCAAGAGTTGACCGATATTTCTATGTCTTGTAATGTATTGATTGGTTTAACCACCGATCTATCAGCCAATTATAACATAGTCTAAGTAGGTTCGAAGGAGGTGATACCCAGGACATTACAGGTCTCGATGGTCAGAATATTGATGGCTGCCCCCAAATCCACCAGTGTATTTGGAAAAAAACAACCCTGTATCTAAATTGTTACCACGGGATTCCCTAGTTATGTGTATTTGACTAGATCCTACTTGCCTAGAATAAGATCAGAAAAAATTTCTACTACATGAACAGTTTATGGATTCTTAGTTTTCCTTACAGGCTTCTTCCCACACAATTCTTTAATTGTTTTTTCATAAATAGGAATATCTTGCAAAGCCTATAGGAGTGGGATTTTAACACATAGATTCTTTAGTTCCCCGACGATATCAAAGTTAGGATATACATATCATTTTGATATCATTAGACTCTTGGGAAACAGGGGAGGAAGAATTACGTCTTCATCAGGATTTTGTTGCTCTACTGTGTTTTCCTCCTATTATGCTTCTTCTGTTATGACCATAGTCGATGGTTTTATTGTTGGTTGTATATCATTCTCATTTTCCTATTCTTGATGAACATTACTTCCATCAGGAGAAATTACATGCCATGATCTCAACCAAAGTTGTTGCACCCTACAGATTTGGTTTCACCCTCCAAATTTGCGACAATTTGCACTAGTTGGACTGGTCTGTTATTAGAATTTGGGTTGGGTTGAGATGGTAATTGAGGGCGCATTTGAGGTTGAGGATTCTGGGGTAATTGAAGTGGAGATTGTAAAGTGGGTGGAGCTTGAGGATCCATTCCCATGGGTTTATTGGTCAGTCCCATGGGGCGCTACCAGTTTTTAGTCCAATTGGGGGCTTGGGCAGTTGTGTTGGTCCACTGTGAAGGATATGAGTTATTATTTGAATTCTGCCAAAATGGGGTAGGGTATTGCAGGTTAGACCAAGTAGGATTAGCAACTGGTTGATTTAGCGAGGGTGCAGTAGAATATTGTTGGGACTGCCAGGTGGGGTTAGCAAATGGTTGGCCCTGCCATGCAATTCCATAATTATGCTGCTGATTATACCACCCAGAAAATAAAGAAGAAGGATCTTGTAGCATACCTGGGGGTCGAGCTTGCCATTGGCAACACTGAGCCATAAGATATAGTGGTTATGTTTCCTCTTCTACTTCTTTAAAGACATATTTTAGTCCTAGGAGTGATGGGCATTTCTCTGTCACATGTTCTTTGGCACAAATGGCATAATCCAAACCACATCCAAGGGACATTCCCTCGAACCATGTTTCCTTCTGCATCGTGGAAAAAATATGGCCAATGACTATTATGCTTCTGCTTGTTTATGTTTAACATGTAGAACATCCAATTGTGTAGTCAGAGTACCCAAAATGTTTGTTTTAAAATTTTCTAAAAGATTACCAATTTCTTCTTGGGTGACACTCCCACTAGTGATGTTGTTGCTTCTGGTGATGGGGGCCTGTATTACCGATCTGGCCCATGTACTTCCACGTGAACACCTGATGCACAATTGGACAATGTCATCATATGTTTCTTGATAAATATCACCTTTTCCCATTAAATTCAATGTTTCTACCCATTCATCCTTCATACCTTTTATGAGAGTGGCTTTAAGTACCTCACCTAGTAGTGTACCATAAGGTGATATATGTAGGTCATATTGAAATATTTCAACATATTCTTCTAGTGTTTCATTTTCTCTTGCAGTCATCTTAAAGATTTCATCCTTTAAATCCCTGGTTCTACAGTAGTCTTGATATTTCGTAAGGAAGGCTTGTTTCATTTCATCCCATGAATTTATAATTCCTCCCCCTAATCCCATAAACCATCGTAAAGCTTCTCCTTTCAAAGTGGAAGGAAATAGCTTTAGTTTCTGGGGTTCATAGGTGTAGTCATGGCCTCTACACAAGACATCAAACTCAAATAAGAATGCGTCAGGATCCTCTAAGATCAATCTATTGAAGGTTGGAAGATTCTGTAGTGGAATGGCTTTCATTGGGGAATTAGCAACCAGATCAACTATAGGATATTCCAAAGTGGAAGTCTGGGTTCGCAGTTAATTTTGGTGTGCCATTTGGTTGAAGATGTGCCAATAGCCTTCAGGGATTTCTTCATCTGGGTTTTATATTCGGGGTGGTTGATTACTTGGTCCCTTAGGAGATTTAATCGTGCTACCTATGTTTGGGATTTTAGGTATTCCTTCTCCTATCAAGATCACAGGAGATCCAGGTTCAGGTTGTGGTGGACTTTCCTCAGCAAATCCACTGGTCTCCCCTTCTCCTTCTTTAAAATTACAATAATTTCCCTCGTCTAAAGGACTCAGAAGTGGAGTATGTGTATTTTGGAAACTTTGTTCATTCCCCTTGGTTCTGATATGAACCTCAGTGTGAGCTGCATTTGATGAGTTTGTTGCTTGAGGGATTCGGGTAGGACCTTTTCAAGGTCCAATCGAGGCTTGAGATTCATCTTTTCAGATGAATTCTTCTATTAAAGTGCTCCTTCTAGGGGGAACCAGACGCTAGGCTTTTGTAGTTTTTGGTGGGGGTTTTAATTTTTCAAGTTCTTTCTTCTTAGCCATACACACTGACACAAATTCTTATGCACATATATAACCTCTATGCATCAGTTGAAGGTAGGTGTTGGCACAAGAATTTTACTTGTTGCCTACGTAGGTTCTTACCTTTCATTTTCAATACCTCATCCTCCAGAGATGCAACCTATTCTATTTTTTACATTCTCCCCAGCAACGGTGCCAAAATGTTGGGCTCTAAATATGTCCTAAAAACAACCTTAGTCTGACATTAATTTATCAACCAAGGATTCGTCTTCTCTTTCAAGAATGTCAGCAAAGTCTATGCAGATAATCGTAGAGGTTTAAATCGTGTAGATAATTCAGATAAAGAAAATCTGAGTCTATCTAAATTACTGCAATAATTAAGTTCTTCACACATTAATTAAAAACTCTGAAACTAATAACTCACTCAACAGAATTGTAATATGAACAATAACACACCATGAATCAAAACATCAATTAATTTGTTGAATTCATTTATCTAAGGAACAGTAATTTAATCTGTGAAAACACTTAATGAATCAATCTCTCAATGATTATTTAACCTACTAGAAAGGAACAGTGAATTAATGAATATCTAAGAAGGAACAACAAATGCGAATTAAACGAAAGGAACAACAAATGTGAATTTGATAAAAGGAAAAGTGTATGCTAAAATGAAAGTAATTCTCAATGGAAATGATTGGAAATGGAACAACAATCGATAATCTTCAAATGAAACATCTATTCTCTGCAAATGAGAAGCATAACTAATTCATAAAATAATCAACACACTCACGAATTTATCTTAACTATTGCAAGGAAATTTAAATCGTAGAACTAAAACAGAATTGATACGATTACAGATGAGATAGTAACTCCTTCCGACTAATCCCACGGTCTTCAAAAGGTACTACTACGAAAAACTCAGTATGTAGAGATGCTCAAAATGCTTGAATCTTTCATTAATTCCATAACTGATAAACCGTTTACAAAATATTGTTGTACAGAATGTCAACGATTAAGATATCTGAATGTGTTGTTAAATTCCTTGGGTATCTCTCTATTGTTCACTATCCTTTATATATTACAATGAAATAAGTAAATTAATCTATCATGAGGATCGAGAGATCATTAGTATTGCTTTTACTATTTATGAAGATTAAAATATAAAGAGTCAATCTTCCTTTAAACTATTTTGCGCCTGATTTCTTTGATCTCCAATGGCCTGCGCATCTTCATGATCTTCTTAACTATCTTGAGTTAACAACAATTGTCCATTTTTGCAATAAAATCAAAACAATTCAAATCAAAATTAAGAAATTATCTAATATCATTCAATAATATTTCTAAAATACTTTTTAACCATTTTCTTCCCTAATTACTTCAAATTAATTGAAAAGTCAACAAAGAATATATCATAAACCATAGTAATAAGGAGAATATTTGTACATTTTTCTCAACTCAACACTTGGTTTCAAGAATAATTTATCCTCTACTGAACAAGGCCAACCACGTGAAGGTGGAAGCTCATATGGCCCCTCCCCTCCCCCTCACGTCACTCTCAATTCCCCAATAGTACTCAATGCATAAAATAGAAAATAATCGAAAGAAACATAGTAATTAGATTCATGCATATAAACTACCAAAACAAAAATTAATGAAGGTAAATGAAATTATGTGTTTGTAAATGATATTTTTAGTTTACCACGTACTCTAGTATGGCGACTATTTTAAGGTTTCACATAATAATTAAACAACTTGTAGCATAGGATATAAAAATAGCATAAAACTTAAAAACATGTAATTAACCCATGACATAAGTAAATTATTTTAAGAGAATAATTCATGCAAATTAAAATATATAGTTACGTACCTGATCTAACTCAACATCTGTATCATCCTTATTCTTAATCTTCTTCTTCATCGAACTCGACATTTGTATCATCATTCAGTTCATAAAATATGTTGAAAGGATTGATGATATAATCATTGTCATCAATGTCATTTTCAAGCATATTTTCATCGACATGATCATCATCAAGATCAATTGCATTGTATCCTACCCATGGTTCATATTCTCTGTCTTCTTCGTTTGTCGACCGATGATCTTCTAGCTCTATCTGATCTAGCCCATCATCTTCTTCTTCAATATAATATACTTCATGTACATGAGTATACTTAACTGGCCTTCCTCTTAGATCATATCTAACAACAAATGACCAATCCCTCTCACCTGGAACCTTTGAGTAAAAGACATGTTCACATTGGCTTGGAAAAACATAGCGACCATGTCATTTTTCAAACACTATTGTTTTAATCATTAGACATGCATTGGCATGTTGAATAACAGTTCTTTCCCCATCACGTTCGTGTATCTATAACCTGTACCATTTGACGGCAAACATAACTAATGTCAAGGAATTAAAGTCACACTCAAGTATATCATTCAAATACCCATAGTATCTATTTTCATATTCTAGGGGATGTCTGTCACTCCTAGAGGAAACATTAGTGACCTGGAATACTACAGTTGTCCCACTATCAGAAGTTTTCCTGGTTTCATCCAACTGTTTGATGCAAAATTTACAGCCATTGCACCACAAAGTCTCGAAAAGGGAAGTGGAGACATAGAATACCTACAACTAATGATAAATAAATTGTCAAATGAAATAGTAGACATGAAAATAAGTGCAAGGGAAGGAAACTAAGGCCAAAGACCTTATAAATCCTTTTTTAATAGAAACCCATCTTTCAAAGCAATTGAACCTCCCCCAACCAACTTAAACATCGACCTAGGTAATGTAGCATCCAACTCTTTATGTATGTATCATCAAGAGAAACATTCTGAAAGAGACTGTCCACAATGGGTGCATTCCATGAATTTGATGGCCAATCGATTCCTAGACGAATTTTCTCTTACCGAAAAATCAAGCGGCTCATCAGTGAATATTGAAAATCATGAGGAAGTTGACCCATCGGAAGAAACAACCATGTTGTTGTGGGATCCTGACTTCCCAATGCCTTCCGATGATATATATGAGGTTCAAGAACCACCGGCTAAGGTTTTGGTTGTGAAAACATGAAGTAGGGGTCAGCTAGTCTCAAATGAACTTACCATTGTCCAAACCTCGAGAGGAAAAAAAAAAAAGTCAATCAACCAAAAGCACCTTTTGTCTCCCAAAGAAATCATATAAACATCCATACACGGGAATCACCCAAGCCAGACTACAACATAGTAGAAGACTTAAAAATATTAAAGAAAAATGTGTCGGTCATGAACATGTGTAGAATTCCCCAGCAAAAGAACTTTCGGTTACAATTCTTAAAGTCAGTAGAAACCCCTATAACAAGCATTGACCAAGGGAAAACCCCAGCTCCCACAGACGTAAATAATAAACCAAATGTGAACGCTTGCTCTATAGATAAAAATGGAAAGCCTTTTGTCCCACCTTTCCTTTTAACATTTGAAGTCTTCAACTGAAACCTCCATAATTGTTTAGTTGACATAGGGGCATCCTCTAATGTCATGTCGTTATCTATCTGCAAGAAATTAAACGCATCCCCACTCAAAAGTGATAAACACATTATACAACTGGATAGGACTCAGGTAAAATTTATTGGATAACTCAAGGATGTCATGATCAGAATGGCTACACACCCGAAATTTGTTCAATTGGTTGACATCATTGTAGTGTATATACCAGGAGCTTATGGGTTGCTACTTAATCGAGAATGATCCGAGAAGTTGAATGGATACTTTAGCATGGACTGGGATCACCTTTGGTTGCCATTAAAGGGACATGCAAACATGATTAGGATCAATAGGGAAAGGTATCTCAAACATACTATCATCGATTTAGAAGCCTTCAATGAACCCTCGTCAACAGATTTCCCCGTGCTAGGGAACTACTCCTGTGATTCTGATTTCGACAATTTATCCCCTCTCTCATCTGATGTACCTCTTACTCAAAACTCCGAAATGACTTTTCAAGTAAATCTACTGGCAGCGGCGAAAGAAACCCTCTTTTGTCAAGAACCTTTGTTGGAAACCACAGAAAAAATAGGTGGAGAGGAGGAAGTTAGGAGGCATGGAGAAGCTTATGATTTTCACTCACAAGTTTGGACCCTGTACTTTGATGGGTTTTGTTGGGCCCCAACAACTCCCCCTAAATTTTTACAAAATTTAAAGGGCCCCTATTAGAATCTTGATAATTATGATGAACTACAGAATCAACATTTTCAAATAGTTCCATACCTTGGCTTTCTTTGAGACAAACTTAAGACATTCACTATAGTATGAAACATTCATTACAAGAGTATATGTCAAAATTTAGAAACGAGCATAGAAATCTTAATTTAAACAAAAACATTAATTTTTATCAACTGGTTATTTCGTTTAAATTATGATTATGTGTTCTTTCTTTTGCTCATTAGCAAGTTTGACTTTTTTGAATAATGGGTTCAATACTTCATCAAATAATATCTTGGCTGGTTTCTCATTTTCATAAAATCATTTGGTGATATTAATTAATTAAATTATTTTTTTTCATTTTGCATCTCATTTCAAAATAAAAATAATAATAATAAAAAAGAATTATCTATGATTTGTTTGATTTTGTAAAAAACCAAAATTAATATTTCTCTCTTCTCCATTAACTTGAAGCTTCTAGAATTTTAAGATCATATTTGAAAGGAAATTATAAACAATGTTTGTTTAGAACTTATAGTTAGTTTAAATTCATTTTTTTATTTTATTGTTCTAGATTTTGTTTTATTCACAATTTTTAGGTTATTAATTTAGGTTTCTTTTTGTTTCACAGGTTTCTATTATCAAATATTTGATATGGATCTGATCATGGCTTGATTTTATTATCCAAATACGTTCAATATGATTGATCCAAAAATAATATTGGATTGCTACAAATAATTTTATGAGCAACAACAGATAAAATTTGGAAAGGCGTCAAAATCAGGAAAGCGATTTTGCAGAACTGATTGCAGCCAAACCGTGAGGAATTTGAAGAAACGGTTGAAAACCCAGAACCGAAATGGACCCATTTACCTTCAACGTTGATATTTTCCCAAAAAAATGCACGATTTGAAAGATATTGATGTTTTTTTACGAGGAAAATTTTAGGTGGCGAAAATTAATAGTGATGCCCAAACTGTTCACTCATTGTATATATATATGAGAAAGTTCAAAGCCAAGGGGATCCAAGAATTGGAGAGGATCCTTTCTCTTTTGTATATTATTTACTTTTTAAACTTTTCTTCTTTTCAAATGGAGTAACGGATGGTTGGAATCTTTGGGAGAATGGATGAGTATTTTCAAACAAAAATATGGAATTCCATGTTGCTTAATGGCTTTTGTCCTGTGAGTAAAATGGTTTTATTTTCATTATAATATCTTCATATTTTTTGATTAATTGATTCTGCATTGATTTAAATTAGCTTTAGTCTATTTTTATCAATACATGGTTAATTATTATCATTTATATATTAATTTTTTCAATCTTTAAGAGTCTATTATCCCAAAAATTCATTTTTGGACCACAATATGGGCATGTGATTTTGAGAAAGAATATGGGAAAGCAATTCATCTTTGGCTTTAGACCTATGTGATTCTTATTCCATTTCGTTCTTTCATTATTGTTGTATTATGAGAATGTTATTATGGTTGATTTTAGATTTAGCTTGTCATCATATGGTGTTTTCATACTGTTAAATGTTATAAGCTGTCCATAATTTCTTATTCCATTTTTATGTGTGATCAATCGATCATTTGATTATTGTGGAATTTATTTCTAATGTTAAATGATGGATAATATCAATACTCAGAATTGAGTTTTCTTTCGTTCTTAAATATTGATTATCTTAAGATCACGTGATTTTTAATTAGTTGTCTTCATGTTGTTATTAATTTACTCCAATATCAAATACTTCTTTGAATGTATTCTGGAAGTGTTAGTATTGTTTTGTTATAGGTTTCCCTTAACAACAGTACAGGTAGGAGCTCATACAACACAAAAAGATAATACCAGTTGCGTTGATCAACTATAGGTTATTATGTGTGTTATTTAGTTAAGTGGTTTATGAATGAAACAATGATTACATTAATTAGCTTTGACTGTTTTTGTGTCACCGTTTCAATCGTATTCATTTAGTATTTATTCGTTTAATATCTTTAAAAAAAATCCAAAAAGAAGTGTTGTTCATATTCGATTCAGAAACTTTATCAAACAATCATTTTCGCAAGATTTCATGCAAACCTTGTAAACTGTATATAAATTGTTCATAATCATTTGCATATTCACATTCTTAGATAAATATTTGTAATTATTGTGTTGATTGTTAGAATCTTTTCTTTAGTTAGTTTATTTTATTTTTCTATCTTTAGGACCCTAGTTGGCTAACAGAGCCATTAAACCCATCAGAATAGGTTACACCAAATGGCTTGGGTTATTTAGACAACCCCTGACCGAATCTATTCTTCCAATTAACAGCATGTCAAATTTTTCCTTCAACAAATGGTGCTAGAAGGAGGGCCTGGAGGTAAATTTAATGATTAAAATTTTTACCCCTCAGTCTGTCATAGTTCTAGATTTATAAAATTTTCTTCTGTGTCATCTTGAAATGCACTAGAAGGCAGGCTAGACTGACAAGCTAGCCTTGTAGGAGTCTTTGTTTCGAATTTATTTAATTTCCCATGGCTCCCCAAATCACTTTGTTGGAACATGCTTTCCACTTCTCATTACCTGATATTCCCAAGAAGACAATCTCTCTCTTGTCCAAACTCACCTTTGATGGTGGGGGGAATGTATCTGCAAAAGACCATATTAACAAGTTTTGGTGTAAATGCATCAAGCATGATATTTCTGATTTAAAGGTTTTGTGCAGATTGTTTTCTTTTACTTTCAAGGGTCACATTAAACATTGGTTTGAGTCTTTTCTGGCATATCACATTATTGATTGGTTTCAGTTTGTAGATAAATTTTTAGATTCTTTTGAAAACTATGATTACAATCAATTATGTAAAGAATTTTAGACTCTACTAATCAATGGCAATTCATCTTCAGAAGAGTTTTCAACAAGAATCCATCATGTATTCTATAAATTTAATCTTGATGGCATGTCATTTGTACTAAATCTCCTCTATGATGCTTGCATCCCTTTCATCCAATCACATTCAATAGTGAATGATGAATCGGTTGCAAATCTTACCACTCAATTGCGAGAAGATTTTTGTTCGGAGGATGAAAGGAATCCATCCAAAATTTTTGAACAAGCAAGGGAGGGAGAATCTATTAAAAATGTTCTTACTGACAATGAAATTGGTTTTTCCTTTGAATCATTTTATACTCAGTCCTCGACCATCGTGAAAGAAGAATTGATGTTGGGTCAAGATGAATGTCCACATTATTCTAACCCTTGCCCTAATTAGTACTTAAATTTAGTTATTGAAGAACACTTAGGTGACAAAAATGATCTTAAGCATTCTAACATTCCAATGAAACTGATTAGAGATGTATATCTGCAATTGGAAGAAGAAACATTAAACCCTCATCTACAAATCATACCTTATCCACAAGAAAGATCAGATGTTTGTCATGAAAGTTTTGAATTATCTATCATACAGGAGGCAAATTTAGGTGATCGTATTATGTTGAAGGATTTATCACCAAAAGAGAGTGAAAGTATTAAGGCAAGTGAATATGAATGTCTTGAGAATACCATTGTTAATTATCATAGCTCAAGAGAATATTTTCACGTGCTCATTTCTAATTCATTTTACTCTTTATATCCTTATCTCTTCTTAGATTGTGGTGGACTTGATACTTTACCCACAATATCTTACTCTTTTCCATCATAATCAAATCTTTTCGATATGCCAAAATTTGGTTAAATTAATTCCAAACATAACATTTTTGAAGTTGGATTTGATGCTCTTTCACTTTCGTCACTTGAATGGAAAAATGACATTTTTCAAGATGATTTTACACTATTCATTGTTGAAAAAGACAATGCACTTATTCTTTTGGAAATCAAATATTCTATTCGTTCTTTGATTAGTTCGAATTTTAATGTTTATGCTTCACATTTTGAAACGATCAATATCATAAAAGGAAGTGTTCAAACCAATTATCTAATTGATGTCATGAATCATCTTATGATGTGTTCCCCATTGATATATCCATTTCATCAAAATCATAGTTTGCATCCTAATTTTTATGACGGGATCTTAGAATGGCTTGAAGATTCGTATCTGAAAAATCTTTGTAATAAAGATAAAGTTGTGCTTTCTTTGTTTTTACCTAAATATCTAGGAAGTAAGCATGACATGATTCTGTTAAATCCATCGTATGAAGAAATTGATGAACACTTGGAGAATTGTCAGGAGGATCGGGCACTTTGGCCTTGGTTGATGGTTATGTTAGGTCCCCATAATATTGACAAGTTCTCCAAACTTACTTACACTCTTCCATGCCATTATGACCCATATCACGACTAGATTGCAGAATGGTTGGAGGATTCATACATCAAGAAGTTTCAAAAGAATGGTAAGGTCGTGCTTGTTTTGTTTTTAAAAGAATATATAGGAGGTAAGAATGACATGTATCTTTTGTATCTACAAATGCTACATTATTTTATTTTGATGTTCGACTTTATGTGCCTTGTAGGATTGAAAATGCTCTTGTAGCTGCACTGGAAATATGATTTTAATTAGCATTTTGATCTATTTAGTAGTTTAGAGTAGGTTTCCTTTAGTTTTCTTTCTTAATATTTCTTTGTGTAATAATGCAGTTATGAACACAAGTGGGTACACTAAGAGAACCATAATATGAATGTTGTCAGGGAAGTCCACTTTAAATCTTTTTCTATCTACTTTTAATTGAATATTTCTTTTCAAAAACGTAGTATCATCATGAAAATTTTAAATGGAAAGTGAAGAGAAAAGTAAATTTGAACTATCAATTCAACTGTGACCCAAGGTGCCACGAGTACAACTGCACTCATCTTAATAAGGATTTTTCTATTTTCTTTTAGTCTCTTTTATTTTTAATAATAATGCTTGGTCAATGTAGCATCTCACGCATCACTATCTTAAGAAAATAACTTGCTCGCACATTATATTTTATATGATTTAGTTCTTCCTTTATTTTATAGTGAGATGCTAGTAGATCCAAAAGCTCAAGTTTATCTTTGGCCAAAATCATTTCCTGGAAAGTTTTCTTTTGCTGTTTTGATTTTGTGATTTGGTTTGTTGTGTGTTTTTTTTGTTTTCTTTGATTACTTTGAATGAATTTTCTTCTTGTTTGTCAATTTGAATCAATATTTTTCTGATCAAGGAGCGACTGTCAAAGAAAGAATTTATTTTAAGACTTGTGTTTTTCAAGCAATTTGAAATAATTTAAAAAGGTCATGATATTAAGATATAGCTCAGACAATTGATTTTTAAGTCAATTGTCACTTTCATTTTTGTCCTCAAATTGTCTTTGTCGGAGTATTACACCAAAGATATTGTTTAAATCTTTGAGAATTACAATGATCTTTAAACTTTTTACGCCATCCATATTCTTAAGGAATAACTTTTAAGTGCTTCCCCATTCTCTAGATGATTTATTAAGGGAAATCTAAAATCTCTAAACCATGATTAAAATTCCAGTTTTGAAAGAAAATAAATAAAATATTCACCTGTATTGCAATTAACCTCCAGTATCACCCTGCTCTCTTTGTCATCAAGAAATCTATAATTGTATTATTATTTAAAAGTGGGATAAGAGGGTTGGAAGAACTTAAGTGTGGAAAGTGTGTGTAAACCCGTCGGGGTACTGAACAAGCTTGCTGGCAGTGGGTAAATGCACACATGATACCAAAACAACTTCATCGGGATACTGAACAGGCATGCTGGCAACGAAGCAATGTTAGGTTGAGAGGTAGCATGTATATGTTTTTAAATTAACTTTTATGGAAATATACATCATGTGGATACAACTATTGGATGGGATTAAATCATTTGAGTGGATTAAATGACATCCCTGTCGAGGCTATGGATGCCTGCTGGCAGCAGTGGCTCTGTCAATGGTATTGAAGTTATTTTATAAACATCGTGACTCTTTGATTAAGAAATTATTTCAGGTTATAATCCTCTGCAAAGAAAATTCTATTGTCTGGTTATAACATTGAGCTTATCCTAATACTATATGGTCTCAAAGTGAATTTATTTCAGGGAGCTTAAATCCTTTTTCAATTCTTATTATTTTCTTCCTAAGATGAAATCTTACCAGATCAGAGATAATTGCTTCACCCAGTAAGTTGTCATTTTTTGGGCCCCAACAACTCCCCCTAATTTTTTACAAAATTTAAAGGGCCCCTATTAGAATCTTGATAATTATGATGAGCTACAGAATCAACATTTTCATATAGTTCCATACCTTGGTTTGCTTTGAGACAAACTTAAGACATTCACTATAGTATGAGAGATTCATTACAAGAGTATATGTCAAAATTTAGAAACAAGCATAGAAATCTCAATTTAAACAAAAAAGTTAATTTTTATCAACTATTTACTTTCGTTTAAATTATGATTATGTGTTCTTTTTTTTGTTCATTAGAAAGTTTGACTTTTTTGAATAATGGGTTCAATACTTCATCAAATAATATCTTGGTTGGTTTCTCATTTCATAAAATCATTTGGTGATATTAATTAATTAATTTTTTTTTTCATTTTGCATCTCATTTCAAAATAAAAATAATAATAATAAAAAAGAATTATCTATGATTTGTTTGATTATATAAAAAACCAAAATTAATATTTCTCTCTTCTCCATTAACTTGAAGCTTCTAGAATTTTAAGATTATATTTGAAAGGAAATTATAAACAATGTTTGTTTAGAACTTATAGCTAGTTTAAATTCATTTTTTATTTTATTGTTCTAGATTTTGTTTTATTCACAATTTTTAGGTTATTAATTTAGGTTTCTTTTTGTTTCACAGGTTTCTATTATCAAATATTTGATATGGATCTGATCATAGCTTGATTTTATTATCCAAATACGATCAAGATGATTGATCCAAAAATAATATTGGATTGCTATAAATAATTTTATGAGCAACAACATATAAAATTTGGAAAAGCGTCAAGATCAGGCAAGCGATTTTGCAGAACTGATTTCAGCCAAACCGTGAGGAATTTGAAGAGACGATTGAAAACCCAGAACCGAAATGGACCCATTTACCTTCCGCGTTAAGATTTTCCCAAAACAATGCACGATTTCAGAGATATTGATGTATTTTTACGAGGAAAATTTTAGGTGGCAAAAATTAATAGTGATGCGTAGACTATTCACTCATTGTATAAATATATGAGAAAGTTCAGAGCCAAGGGGATCCAAGAATTGGAGAGGAGGATTTTTATCCTTTCTCTTTTGTATATTATTTATTTTTTAAACTTTTATTCTTTTCAAATGGAGTAACGGATGGTTGGAATCTTTGGGAGAATGGACGAGTATTTTCAAACAAGAATATCGAATTCCAGGTTGCTTAATGGCTTTTGTCCTGTGAGTAAAATGGTTTTATTTTCATTATAATATCTTCATATTCTTTGATTAATTGATTATGCATTGATTTAAATTAGCTTTAGTCTATTTTTATCAATACATGGTTAATTATTATCATTTATATATTATTTTTTTCAATCTTTAAGAGTCTATTATCCCAAAAATTCATTTTTGGACCACAATATGGGCATGTGATTTTGAGAAAGAATATGGGAAAGGAATTTATCTTTGGCTTTAGACCTATGTGATGCTTATTCTGTTTCGTGCTTTCATTACTATTGTATTATGAGAATGTTATTATGGTTGATTTTAGCTTTAGCTTGTCATCATATGGTGTTTTCATACTGTTAAATGTTATATGTTGTCCATAATTTCTTATTCCATTTTTTATGTGTGATCAATCGATCATTTGATTATTGTGGAATTTATTTCTAATGTTAAATGATGGATAATATCAATACTCAGAATTGAGTTTTCTTTCGTTCTTAAATATTGTTTATCTTAAGATCACATGATTTTTAATTAGTTGTCTTCATGTTGTTATAAATTTACTCCAATATCAAATACTTCTTTAAATATATTCTGGAAGTGTCAGTATTGTTTTGTTATAGGTTTCTCTTAACAACAATACAGGCAAGAGCTCATACAACACAGAAAGATAATACCAGTTGTGTTGATCAGCTACAGGTTATTTTGTGTGTTATTTAGTTAAGTTGTTTATGAATGAAACAATGATTACATTAATTAGTTTTGACTATTTTTGTGTCATTGTTTCAATCATATCCATTTAGTATTTATTCGTTTAATATCTTTAAAAAAAAAAAGCCAAAAAGAAGTGTTGTTCATATTTGATTCATAAACTTTATCAAACAATCATTTTCGCAAGATTTCATGCAAACCTTGTAAACCATATATAAATTGTTCATAATCATTTGTATATTCACATTCTTAGATAAATATTTGTAATTATTGTGTTGATCGTTAGAATATTTTCTTTAGTTAGTTTTTTTTATTTTTCTATCTTTAGGACCCTAGTTGGCTAACGAAGCCATTAAACCCGTCAGAATAGGTTACACCAAATGGCTTGGGTTATTTAGACAACCCCGAACCGGATCTATTCTTCCAGTTGACGTCATGTCAAATTTTCCCATCAATAGGTCTAAATCGCAAGAAGGGTCGAGAGCAGGATGTATTCTCATTGACCCAAAGCGGAAATCAAATTTCATGTCCTGTAGACTAGAATTTGAATGCACTAAATTAATAATACTGTTGAATATGAAGCTTTAGTGCAAGGACTAAAGAAGGCCATAGACTTAAACATTAAAGAACTAAAAGTTTTTGGAGACTTTGAAATTATCGTCAGCCAAGTAAAGAATACTATACATTGCAACTCTCCCCACCTAAGGAATTATCAACAGGAAGTGCACATGCTAATAGAAATTTAGAAATTTTTGAGGCCTTCAATATAAAAACGATCCCCAAAACAAAGAATATTCTTATTGATTCCCTAGCCACTGATGCTTCGAGGCTATCCCCTGTAGAAGACTATGAAGAATCCAGTTTCACTATGGAACTACTCTACAAACCATCTGTGCCCAACAATATTTATAATTGGAAGGTCTTTGAAGGAGATGAACATATTATAAACTTCCTAACTAATCAGGAAAATTTTAAATATCTGTCTATTGACGATGAAATATTCCAAGATAAATTAGTAGAAATTGATTACCATGAACAAATATGGGAAACATATCACTCTAGTAACATACTCAAGTTTCACATGATACCGAAAGGGGTATCCAATTTGGAGAACCTCTTTGACTTAAGGGAGAGATTTAAAGGGTCAAAAAACACAAAGACAGGGATCTTGTGTCCCATGTATGAGACTATAAACCTAGGAACCCCAGAAAACCCTAAAAATATAAATCTAGGAAAGACAGTGTCTAAAGAAGAAAGGAAATCCTATCTCAAACTTTTCAGAGAATATCAATATGTTTTTGTGTGGTCCTACTGAGATATGAAAAATTATGAAACTCATATTATTCAACACACAGTCCCATTAAAATACGGAGTAAAACCCTTTCAACAGAAGCTCTGAAAGTACCATCCATCTTTGGAACCCCTCATGTGTCAAGAGCTAAAGAAATTACTAGATGCTAAAATTATCTTTCAAGTTAGACACTCTGCCTAGGTAGCAAATTTGGTTCTTATCAAGAAACATTCTGGGGAAATCTGCCTGTGTGTGGATTTCAAAAACCTCAATAGAGCATCAGAAAGGATAACTACCCAGTCCTACCAATGGAACAGCTCTTGCAGACTATTTCTGGTTCTGAAATTTTCTCTTAGTTAGATGGATTTTTCAGGTTACAACCAGGTTCTAGTTTCAGAGGAAGACCGATTGAAAACTACCTTATGAACCAAGTGGGAAACCTTTTCTTATAAATGCATACTATTTGGGTTAATTAATGCAGGGGAAACCTTCCAGAGGTCCATGGACATAGCTTTTCAGGGATTGATCAACAAGTGTGTAGTAGTCTATTTGGATGGCGTAATTGTATATTCAAAGAACAAAGAAGATCACATTCAACATCTAACCCAGATTTTCAAAAGGTGTAGAAAATACAGTATATCTTTAAACCCTAAGGAAACTATCTTTGGCATCGAGGAAGGGAAATTACTAGGTCATATTATATCTCAAGCAAGAATTCGCATAGACCCAGAATGAATTAAGGCAATAGCTCAGCTTCCCTTACCCCACAACAAAAAGGCTATGCAATTCTTCTTTGGGAAAATCAATTTTGTGAGGAAGTTCACCCCCGATTTCACTGAAACTATCAAACCCTTACAAAAAATGATCCGCAAGGATGTTGAATTTAAGTGGGACGACAAACAAAAAAATGATTTCAACAATATTAAGACTGCAATATCTCAAGATCCAGTGTTGTGAAGTCCCGACTTTAGAAAATATTTTTTCCTCTATACTTTTTCCTCCGACCAATCTTTATCTGCAGTATTGACTCAAAAGGATGATGAAAACAATGAGGCCCAAGACTCATTTATGAGCACTAATATCCAAGGGGCCTAACTGAATTATCCTGCTATAGACAAACAAGCTTATGCGGTGTACAAAGTAGTAAAACATTTCAGATCTTACATCCTAAAAAATCACACCAAAGTCATTGTGCCCCATCTCGCAGTCCGATCCCTATTCACTCAACAGGATATGGGGGAAAGGAGAGGAAATTGGATGGAAGTTGTCCAAGAATTTGATCTAGATATAAAACCTGCCAAACTGGTTAAGGGACATGGATTGTGTAAACTGGTCGTTGAAGCCCAAGACCAAGCAAATGAAGACTTCGGGTGGAAGAATGAATTAGCATTATGGTGTAGGGAAGATTTATATGTTCCCCTAGGGTAGGAGTCTTGGTATGGAAAAATATTTTATCTCCTACATCATGGGACTTGCCTTGAAAACCTAAGCCCTAATGAAAGGAGAGCTCTCATACTGAAATCGGCACAATACCGCCTTATAAATTTAGTGTTTTTCGCGTAAATTATGATGGGGTACTTTTGAGATGTGTCAAACATGAAGACGCAGACAAGGTTCTAAAGGAGCTACATGATGGTCCCACAGATGGACACTTTGTAAGAAATACCACCACTCACAATATATTGAGAGCCAGTTATTACTGGCCTACATTGTTTAGGGACGCTCATACATACACTAGAAACTGCAAAACTTGTCAAATAAGCTTGGGGAGGGAAAAAAGAGCAGTGGTACCACTCCAACCAGTGGCCATGTCTAGACCATTCGAGCAATGGGGGTTATATGTCATAGGGGATATTACCATGATTTCTTCAAAAAAACATAGATACATACTGCTTGCTACGGACTATTTCACGAAATGGGCAGAGGTCATCTCGTTAACTCACATGAACGAAAAGGTGGTAATCTAATTCATAGAACAACAGTTGATCACAAGGTTTGGTATTCCTTTCGTTCTTGTTTTTTAGAATGCCGCTTATTTTTCTTCCACCCTACTAACAAAATTTTCTATAGATAAAGGAATCATAATTAGATATTTTACAAACTACTATCCACATGGGAATGGAGTGGTAGAATCAACCAATAAGAACCTAGTAAGGATCTTGAAGAAAACAGTTGCAGACAATCAGAGAAATTGGCATAGTTCGCTTCATAATACCTTATGGGACGATAGAGTAACACCTAAGGAAGCTATAGTTAAATCCCCATACTTTCTAGTATACAGACAAGAAGCCATTCTCCTGAACGGGCTATATCTTCCATCTCTTCAACTTGCTCAGGGATCAAGAGGACAAGCCTCATCGATTATTCAACAGAGAATTGATACCCTCCTCATGCTGGAGGAAGAAAGGGAGAAAGAAAAATCAAAGTTCGTCTCTCATCAGCAGATAGTTAAAAGGTGGTTTCAAAAGCATAAGGCTAGAGAGAAGAATTTTGAAGTAGGAGACTTAGTCCTTAAATGGGATATAGAGTGAATGAACCGAAGGGAAAACATTCGAAGTTTCAAAATCTATGGCTTGGACCTTTTCAAGTAGCCGAGAAACTTGGGGCAGGCACATATCGGTTGCAAAATATGAGGGGGGGAATCGACGCCCTCTCAGTGAATGGACAAGCCCTAAAACAATCTGTTAAAAAAAAAATTAAAATTAAATAATTAAAAAATTAAAAAGAAAAAAAAAAATTAAAAAAAAAAATTGTGTGTGTTTTCATGTTATTCTAGGTGTAAGTGTTAGGTAGGTTGATTGCAGAGTCCTTTATTTCTGTTTTTCGTTTTTGTGATACTTTTTGTGCAATAAAGTTGTGTTCTACAAGGCATTGGTTGACCTTAATCAATATAGTGTAGCAAAATCTATTCTTGACTCACGCTTGCATGCAACACAATAAACGTTGGGCAAATTGTGTTTTTCTTAAAAGAGTTTTATATCTGACCTTTACAGATAAACGACCTTGGAAAGTGATTAAGTGTCCACCTGGTGTTCTGGTAAAACCTCAAGGGAAATATGGCAAGTTATAAAGGACCACATGTCCCTCAATACAGAGCTAGGAAGAATTTCACCTTAACCATCTCATCTTCTAGATAACAAACGTCCTGCTCTCCCACTTGCTCAGGGCATCTCTGCCAAAAATAAATCAATTATATCAAAAGAGTGCAAATCAGCAGAGGGTATTGTTGGTCTTAAGTGATCTCTTATATTATTTGATTTTTTGACCCAAGGTTCATATCTTTCAGGTTACCAACAAAGCCTTTAAAACTATCGGCCCTTCTGGTAAACCAGAAGGCAACACAGTACACAAAATGCACTGCTTAGTCTCACCCGAGATAGATTTATATGGGTGGTTGTAAGACTCAGGTGTTTGTAGCCTAGGATTGAGTATGAGATAGGGGTTTGTTAACCAGAGCCATGCACTATTAACTATGAAGGTAATCTACATATTTCTCATGGGTACACATTTCCCTTACACAGGTTACTTCCTGAGAAGCATATCCGTGTTTTATAACAACGTATTAACTCATTTATAGAAATAACAATAACTGTTGAAAGAAAGTAAATAAATGCATACATTCATCACATTACATAGTTATTACCGTGGTTCACCCCCTCCTGGGATACATCCACAAATATTTATCTCTTGGCTCTTTTATTATGGCAGTTCTGCGTTTCCAGCACTGCGTGCTTACAATTCCCCTCTTATGGGTAAGATTTGTATGAGGCGAACTAGATCGCACCAGGCTCTACAGCCTGCGAACTAATCCTCAGATCTACCTTCTCTCCTCCACTCTAGCTCAACAGCTTACAAAAATGGTACATAACATTATTGCATAACGCCTCCATTCATGTATTACTCTAATGGAATGTTATATGAACCCAAACCCTTACAAAAATAGTAAACTTACTGTAAAAATGCCAACCTAATATATAAAACTCAATCAACCACTCTACCAACCTCTATATGATACTTGCGTATCTATATTTATACATTTCAGGCTCTTCAGCCTTCTTGCCAAAAATTACCAAAACCCTAACCCTACCGACATTAGGTCTTCCTCCCATGCATGTGTGTTGTTCTTCCTCTAGTTATTGTTTTCCTTGTACACACTTTCTTGCATGCGTGTGTGTTGTTCTTTCTCTAGTTGTTACTTCCATTTCTGCACGCTTTCTTTCCCATGATCTTCCTTCTTTCCACTTTCTCCTAGTGCCAACAGGCCCCCAACATTGACATGTGACTCGTCCAGAGTCACCTAATCTTTCTGACTTGCCTCGATCTCCTCGGTGATTGTCTAGAACTTTTCCTTCATCTCTGTTGCTTTTGCCAGTGCCTTTGTGGTATTCTCCGTAATGGTATCCACTACCTGAACTGCCACTTTGTCACTCAATAATCTTGAGCATTATGCCTATGTCTATGCTATCTGTGTTCAAGCTCCTTTTGCTTGTGTGAGTACTTCTGCTACCCATTCCTGTAGTGGTTCTATCTTAGCCTGACGCTCATGTTTCTGTGTTTGCACAGTGATAAGTTATGCATGCATCTTCTTTATCTCATGCATCCCTTTGACTCGTTCTAGGATTGATATGGTCTTCTATCATGTTTTGATTTCTTGGATCGTTGCATTGATCCTCTCCTCTTCCTCATTCGAGCATTGGACGTGTGGATCCTCCTCCAGCCTTGTCCAAAGTTGCACTACTTTATCGAACAATTCTGTTATTGTGCTAACCTGTTGCTCTATCTCCTGCAGTTGTGTTGTTGCTTCCTGCTTCCTTTGCTCCTTTACTGTTTATGGAGTTGTTGGTGTGAGATTTTCACAGAGACCCTCAATCTCCTTCTGATATCAGTCAATTTCCTGCGCAATCTGGTAGATCTTTTCTACGGTTGGGAGTTTGTTTCTTTGCGCAGTGCTTGGAAGTTTCCTAAAAAATTCTACCACTCTTCATTCCAGTTTGTTCTTGCGTTCTTTCTCCTCCTGATTTTCGGATTTGGATTGATCACAACCTTTTTCCAACGCTTCCCGCTCGTTTTTCTTTTGTATGTAACATTTTTCCTTGTCTTTGCTGCATTTGTGTTTCGAATGTCATGTGGATTTTCTATCTCTGGCGTGCTTTGTGCTTTTCAGTTTTTTTTTTTTTTTACTGCGCGATGTGTGGTCGACTGTCCTTATATAGCTTTAGTCAACTCTCATTGATCATTCCTCTGAGGTCTATGCCTGCTAAATCTCTTAACTGTACAGCTCCTTTGTCTGTTACATATTTAACCTTGTATGGTCCTAACCAATGCATTCTCAGCGTTCTTGGGTGCTAAACCGATTTGTTGTCATAGAGAAATACTAAATCTCCTTCCTTGAATGTCTTCTTCTTGATGTGTCGATCGTGCCAAGATTTGTCTCTTGCCTTCTGTACTTGTTGATGGAATCTTGCCAGGATTCGATCTTCCTCCATTGATAATAGTTGATTCAGTCCTTCCTGTATTGCACCTCGTTGAGTCATTTGTGTGATAGCTACTATGCGTAAGCTGGGTACTAAAAATTCTAATGGCACTTCTGCTTCTTAGCCATAGACTAGTTTGAATGGTGTGTGCCCTATCAAATTTTTGCATGTCATCCTATACGCCCATAATACTGCTAGTACCTTGAGGTCCTATTCATCTATGTTGACATTATAGATCTTTGTTAGTGCATTCTAGAGAATTTTGTTAAAGGCTTCTACTGTGTCATTTTCCTGTGAATGATATGGTGTGCTCTTCTGATGACGAACTTCAAACTCTTTGAGCATCGTGCGGATGGTGTTGTTTATGAAGTGTGTGCCTTGGTCGCTCATCAAAACTCTTGGGCACCTGAATTTGGTGATTACTTGTTCCTTTCCATTGTTCTTTTGGTTGATGAGTTAATTGGTCCCACAAAGTCTATTTCCCATTTATCAAATGATTGTAATGTCACTTGCGGTTGTAATGGCATCTCGTCCCTTCTGTTGGGTTTGCCTACCCTTTGACAGAAATCACATCTCTGACAGTACTCTTTCGAGTCTTTGTGGATCGTTGGCCACCATAATCCTACTTGGAGTACCTTCTGTGCGGTAGCTTTTCCTACATAATTCCCTCCTTCCATTCCCTCGTGGGATTCTGCTAATTCTCGATCGTTCATTCTCTAACACATACCCTCGCAAGATGTTATCTGTGCCCATCTTGTATAGATGTCATGCAATCAATTGATATTCGGTCGTGTGGAATACTAGGTTCTTGTTATGCGTAGTGGTATATTCTTGCAGTGTGGTACATGTGCTCAAGTACTTGATGATCTCTGCAAAGTAGTCATCATCAATTTGTACTGAGAATAATTGTGCATCCGAAAAGTTGTCTTCTAATTTCGTGGGTTCTTCTCCATTTGTGACCCGTGATAGGTGTTAGGTCATGCATTCAGTTTCCTAGTTTGACTATTAATTTGAAATCAAATTCTTGAAATAACAATAACCATCGACATATTCTCCCCCCCCCCCAATACTGGCTTGTTGACTAGGTATTTCAGGGCTGAGTGATTTGTAAACATCTTAAAATGTTTTCCCAATAGGTAATGTCTAAACTTCTATAGTGCGTAAACAATAGCTAGGCCTTCTCTTTCCGTTGTGTTATAATTTTGTTCTGATTCTGATAGTTTTATGCTTGTGAATGCTATCGGGTGATCCAAGTCTCCTACTCCTAGCTGTGCTAAGATATATCCAAGTGTTATCGCTAATGCATCTACATGAACAAGGAATGTCTTTTCCCAGTCTGGAAATACTAATATCGGTGCAGTAACCATCTTTTCCTTCAAAGTGTCCAGACCATGTTGACACGCATCGTTCCATTGATATTTTGTATCCTTCCTTAACATTTTTTCCATTGGTGTTGTGATCTGCGCATATCCTTTGATGAATTTCCTGTAGTATCTGGTGTGTCCTGACGTTTCTCTTAAATGGTGGATTGTTTTTTGTGCTGGTAAGTTCACAATGACTGCGATCTTTGTTGGATCCACTAGTAAGCCTTGTTTTCATACTATGTGGCCCAATTGTATCCCAAACGGTGTTCCAAATATGCATTTCTTGATATTCATTGATATCTGGCACTGTATGCATTGTTCCAACATTAGTCGTAACACTTCCACATGGTGTTTTAACAGACTGTAAACTGTCCAATCATCCAGGTATACTTTGAGAAACTGATGGATGAATTC
>JASDQU010243932.1:200632-212711 GCA_032191745.1 Picea mariana
TTAGCATTTTGATCTATTTAGTAGTTTAGAGTAGGTTTCCTTTAGTTTTCTTTCTTAATATTTCTTTGTGTAATAATGCAGTTATGAACACAAGTGGGTACACTAAGAGAACCATAATATGAATGTTGTCAGGGAAGTCCACTTTAAATCTTTTTCTATCTACTTTTAATTGAATATTTCTTTTCAAAAACGTAGTATCATCATGAAAATTTTAAATGGAAAGTGAAGAGAAAAGTAAATTTGAACTATCAATTCAACTGTGACCCAAGGTGCCACGAGTACAACTGCACTCATCTTAATAAGGATTTTTCTATTTTCTTTTAGTCTCTTTTATTTTTAATAATAATGCTTGGTCAATGTAGCATCTCACGCATCACTATCTTAAGAAAATAACTTGCTCGCACATTATATTTTATATGATTTAGTTCTTCCTTTATTTTATAGTGAGATGCTAGTAGATCCAAAAGCTCAAGTTTATCTTTGGCCAAAATCATTTCCTGGAAAGTTTTCTTTTGCTGTTTTGATTTTGTGATTTGGTTTGTTGTGTGTTTTTTTTGTTTTCTTTGATTACTTTGAATGAATTTTCTTCTTGTTTGTCAATTTGAATCAATATTTTTCTGATCAAGGAGCGACTGTCAAAGAAAGAATTTATTTTAAGACTTGTGTTTTTCAAGCAATTTGAAATAATTTAAAAAGGTCATGATATTAAGATATAGCTCAGACAATTGATTTTTAAGTCAATTGTCACTTTCATTTTTGTCCTCAAATTGTCTTTGTCGGAGTATTACACCAAAGATATTGTTTAAATCTTTGAGAATTACAATGATCTTTAAACTTTTTACGCCATCCATATTCTTAAGGAATAACTTTTAAGTGCTTCCCCATTCTCTAGATGATTTATTAAGGGAAATCTAAAATCTCTAAACCATGATTAAAATTCCAGTTTTGAAAGAAAATAAATAAAATATTCACCTGTATTGCAATTAACCTCCAGTATCACCCTGCTCTCTTTGTCATCAAGAAATCTATAATTGTATTATTATTTAAAAGTGGGATAAGAGGGTTGGAAGAACTTAAGTGTGGAAAGTGTGTGTAAACCCGTCGGGGTACTGAACAAGCTTGCTGGCAGTGGGTAAATGCACACATGATACCAAAACAACTTCATCGGGATACTGAACAGGCATGCTGGCAACGAAGCAATGTTAGGTTGAGAGGTAGCATGTATATGTTTTTAAATTAACTTTTATGGAAATATACATCATGTGGATACAACTATTGGATGGGATTAAATCATTTGAGTGGATTAAATGACATCCCTGTCGAGGCTATGGATGCCTGCTGGCAGCAGTGGCTCTGTCAATGGTATTGAAGTTATTTTATAAACATCGTGACTCTTTGATTAAGAAATTATTTCAGGTTATAATCCTCTGCAAAGAAAATTCTATTGTCTGGTTATAACATTGAGCTTATCCTAATACTATATGGTCTCAAAGTGAATTTATTTCAGGGAGCTTAAATCCTTTTTCAATTCTTATTATTTTCTTCCTAAGATGAAATCTTACCAGATCAGAGATAATTGCTTCACCCAGTAAGTTGTCATTTTTTGGGCCCCAACAACTCCCCCTAATTTTTTACAAAATTTAAAGGGCCCCTATTAGAATCTTGATAATTATGATGAGCTACAGAATCAACATTTTCATATAGTTCCATACCTTGGTTTGCTTTGAGACAAACTTAAGACATTCACTATAGTATGAGAGATTCATTACAAGAGTATATGTCAAAATTTAGAAACAAGCATAGAAATCTCAATTTAAACAAAAAAGTTAATTTTTATCAACTATTTACTTTCGTTTAAATTATGATTATGTGTTCTTTTTTTTGTTCATTAGAAAGTTTGACTTTTTTGAATAATGGGTTCAATACTTCATCAAATAATATCTTGGTTGGTTTCTCATTTCATAAAATCATTTGGTGATATTAATTAATTAATTTTTTTTTTCATTTTGCATCTCATTTCAAAATAAAAATAATAATAATAAAAAAGAATTATCTATGATTTGTTTGATTATATAAAAAACCAAAATTAATATTTCTCTCTTCTCCATTAACTTGAAGCTTCTAGAATTTTAAGATTATATTTGAAAGGAAATTATAAACAATGTTTGTTTAGAACTTATAGCTAGTTTAAATTCATTTTTTATTTTATTGTTCTAGATTTTGTTTTATTCACAATTTTTAGGTTATTAATTTAGGTTTCTTTTTGTTTCACAGGTTTCTATTATCAAATATTTGATATGGATCTGATCATAGCTTGATTTTATTATCCAAATACGATCAAGATGATTGATCCAAAAATAATATTGGATTGCTATAAATAATTTTATGAGCAACAACATATAAAATTTGGAAAAGCGTCAAGATCAGGCAAGCGATTTTGCAGAACTGATTTCAGCCAAACCGTGAGGAATTTGAAGAGACGATTGAAAACCCAGAACCGAAATGGACCCATTTACCTTCCGCGTTAAGATTTTCCCAAAACAATGCACGATTTCAGAGATATTGATGTATTTTTACGAGGAAAATTTTAGGTGGCAAAAATTAATAGTGATGCGTAGACTATTCACTCATTGTATAAATATATGAGAAAGTTCAGAGCCAAGGGGATCCAAGAATTGGAGAGGAGGATTTTTATCCTTTCTCTTTTGTATATTATTTATTTTTTAAACTTTTATTCTTTTCAAATGGAGTAACGGATGGTTGGAATCTTTGGGAGAATGGACGAGTATTTTCAAACAAGAATATCGAATTCCAGGTTGCTTAATGGCTTTTGTCCTGTGAGTAAAATGGTTTTATTTTCATTATAATATCTTCATATTCTTTGATTAATTGATTATGCATTGATTTAAATTAGCTTTAGTCTATTTTTATCAATACATGGTTAATTATTATCATTTATATATTATTTTTTTCAATCTTTAAGAGTCTATTATCCCAAAAATTCATTTTTGGACCACAATATGGGCATGTGATTTTGAGAAAGAATATGGGAAAGAAATTCATCTTTGGCTTTAGACCTATGTGATGCTTATTCTGTTTCGTACTTTCATTACTATTGTATTATGAGAATGTTATTATGGTTGATTTTAGCTTTAGCTTGTCATCATATGGTGTTTTCATACTGTTAAATGTTATATGTTGTCCATAATTTCTTATTCCATTTTTTATGTGTGATCAATCGATCATTTGATTATTGTGGAATTTATTTCTAATGTTAAATGATGGATAATATCAATACTCAGAATTGAGTTTTCTTTCGTTCTTAAATATTGTTTATCTTAAGATCACATGATTTTTAATTAGTTGTCTTCATGTTGTTATAAATTTACTCCAATATCAAATACTTCTTTAAATATATTCTGGAAGTGTCAGTATTGTTTTGTTATAGGTTTCTCTTAACAACAATACAGGCAAGAGCTCATACAACACAGAAAGATAATACCAGTTGTGTTGATCAGCTACAGGTTATTTTGTGTGTTATTTAGTTAAGTTGTTTATGAATGAAACAATGATTACATTAATTAGTTTTGACTATTTTTGTGTCATTGTTTCAATCATATCCATTTAGTATTTATTCGTTTAATATCTTTAAAAAAAAAAAGCCAAAAAGAAGTGTTGTTCATATTTGATTCATAAACTTTATCAAACAATCATTTTCGCAAGATTTCATGCAAACCTTGTAAACCATATATAAATTGTTCATAATCATTTGTATATTCACATTCTTAGATAAATATTTGTAATTATTGTGTTGATCGTTAGAATATTTTCTTTAGTTAGTTTTTTTTATTTTTCTATCTTTAGGACCCTAGTTGGCTAACGAAGCCATTAAACCCGTCAGAATAGGTTACACCAAATGGCTTGGGTTATTTAGACAACCCCGAACCGGATCTATTCTTCCAGTTGACGTCATGTCAAATTTTCCCATCAATAGGTCTAAATCGCAAGAAGGGTCGAGAGCAGGATGTATTCTCATTGACCCAAAGCGGAAATCAAATTTCATGTCCTGTAGACTAGAATTTGAATGCACTAAATTAATAATACTGTTGAATATGAAGCTTTAGTGCAAGGACTAAAGAAGGCCATAGACTTAAACATTAAAGAACTAAAAGTTTTTGGAGACTTTGAAATTATCGTCAGCCAAGTAAAGAATACTATACATTGCAACTCTCCCCACCTAAGGAATTATCAACAGGAAGTGCACATGCTAATAGAAATTTAGAAATTTTTGAGGCCTTCAATATAAAAACGATCCCCAAAACAAAGAATATTCTTATTGATTCCCTAGCCACTGATGCTTCGAGGCTATCCCCTGTAGAAGACTATGAAGAATCCAGTTTCACTATGGAACTACTCTACAAACCATCTGTGCCCAACAATATTTATAATTGGAAGGTCTTTGAAGGAGATGAACATATTATAAACTTCCTAACTAATCAGGAAAATTTTAAATATCTGTCTATTGACGATGAAATATTCCAAGATAAATTAGTAGAAATTGATTACCATGAACAAATATGGGAAACATATCACTCTAGTAACATACTCAAGTTTCACATGATACCGAAAGGGGTATCCAATTTGGAGAACCTCTTTGACTTAAGGGAGAGATTTAAAGGGTCAAAAAACACAAAGACAGGGATCTTGTGTCCCATGTATGAGACTATAAACCTAGGAACCCCAGAAAACCCTAAAAATATAAATCTAGGAAAGACAGTGTCTAAAGAAGAAAGGAAATCCTATCTCAAACTTTTCAGAGAATATCAATATGTTTTTGTGTGGTCCTACTGAGATATGAAAAATTATGAAACTCATATTATTCAACACACAGTCCCATTAAAATACGGAGTAAAACCCTTTCAACAGAAGCTCTGAAAGTACCATCCATCTTTGGAACCCCTCATGTGTCAAGAGCTAAAGAAATTACTAGATGCTAAAATTATCTTTCAAGTTAGACACTCTGCCTAGGTAGCAAATTTGGTTCTTATCAAGAAACATTCTGGGGAAATCTGCCTGTGTGTGGATTTCAAAAACCTCAATAGAGCATCAGAAAGGATAACTACCCAGTCCTACCAATGGAACAGCTCTTGCAGACTATTTCTGGTTCTGAAATTTTCTCTTAGTTAGATGGATTTTTCAGGTTACAACCAGGTTCTAGTTTCAGAGGAAGACCGATTGAAAACTACCTTATGAACCAAGTGGGAAACCTTTTCTTATAAATGCATACTATTTGGGTTAATTAATGCAGGGGAAACCTTCCAGAGGTCCATGGACATAGCTTTTCAGGGATTGATCAACAAGTGTGTAGTAGTCTATTTGGATGGCGTAATTGTATATTCAAAGAACAAAGAAGATCACATTCAACATCTAACCCAGATTTTCAAAAGGTGTAGAAAATACAGTATATCTTTAAACCCTAAGGAAACTATCTTTGGCATCGAGGAAGGGAAATTACTAGGTCATATTATATCTCAAGCAAGAATTCGCATAGACCCAGAATGAATTAAGGCAATAGCTCAGCTTCCCTTACCCCACAACAAAAAGGCTATGCAATTCTTCTTTGGGAAAATCAATTTTGTGAGGAAGTTCACCCCCGATTTCACTGAAACTATCAAACCCTTACAAAAAATGATCCGCAAGGATGTTGAATTTAAGTGGGACGACAAACAAAAAAATGATTTCAACAATATTAAGACTGCAATATCTCAAGATCCAGTGTTGTGAAGTCCCGACTTTAGAAAATATTTTTTCCTCTATACTTTTTCCTCCGACCAATCTTTATCTGCAGTATTGACTCAAAAGGATGATGAAAACAATGAGGCCCAAGACTCATTTATGAGCACTAATATCCAAGGGGCCTAACTGAATTATCCTGCTATAGACAAACAAGCTTATGCGGTGTACAAAGTAGTAAAACATTTCAGATCTTACATCCTAAAAAATCACACCAAAGTCATTGTGCCCCATCTCGCAGTCCGATCCCTATTCACTCAACAGGATATGGGGGAAAGGAGAGGAAATTGGATGGAAGTTGTCCAAGAATTTGATCTAGATATAAAACCTGCCAAACTGGTTAAGGGACATGGATTGTGTAAACTGGTCGTTGAAGCCCAAGACCAAGCAAATGAAGACTTCGGGTGGAAGAATGAATTAGCATTATGGTGTAGGGAAGATTTATATGTTCCCCTAGGGTAGGAGTCTTGGTATGGAAAAATATTTTATCTCCTACATCATGGGACTTGCCTTGAAAACCTAAGCCCTAATGAAAGGAGAGCTCTCATACTGAAATCGGCACAATACCGCCTTATAAATTTAGTGTTTTTCGCGTAAATTATGATGGGGTACTTTTGAGATGTGTCAAACATGAAGACGCAGACAAGGTTCTAAAGGAGCTACATGATGGTCCCACAGATGGACACTTTGTAAGAAATACCACCACTCACAATATATTGAGAGCCAGTTATTACTGGCCTACATTGTTTAGGGACGCTCATACATACACTAGAAACTGCAAAACTTGTCAAATAAGCTTGGGGAGGGAAAAAAGAGCAGTGGTACCACTCCAACCAGTGGCCATGTCTAGACCATTCGAGCAATGGGGGTTATATGTCATAGGGGATATTACCATGATTTCTTCAAAAAAACATAGATACATACTGCTTGCTACGGACTATTTCACGAAATGGGCAGAGGTCATCTCGTTAACTCACATGAACGAAAAGGTGGTAATCTAATTCATAGAACAACAGTTGATCACAAGGTTTGGTATTCCTTTCGTTCTTGTTTTTTAGAATGCCGCTTATTTTTCTTCCACCCTACTAACAAAATTTTCTATAGATAAAGGAATCATAATTAGATATTTTACAAACTACTATCCACATGGGAATGGAGTGGTAGAATCAACCAATAAGAACCTAGTAAGGATCTTGAAGAAAACAGTTGCAGACAATCAGAGAAATTGGCATAGTTCGCTTCATAATACCTTATGGGACGATAGAGTAACACCTAAGGAAGCTATAGTTAAATCCCCATACTTTCTAGTATACAGACAAGAAGCCATTCTCCTGAACGGGCTATATCTTCCATCTCTTCAACTTGCTCAGGGATCAAGAGGACAAGCCTCATCGATTATTCAACAGAGAATTGATACCCTCCTCATGCTGGAGGAAGAAAGGGAGAAAGAAAAATCAAAGTTCGTCTCTCATCAGCAGATAGTTAAAAGGTGGTTTCAAAAGCATAAGGCTAGAGAGAAGAATTTTGAAGTAGGAGACTTAGTCCTTAAATGGGATATAGAGTGAATGAACCGAAGGGAAAACATTCGAAGTTTCAAAATCTATGGCTTGGACCTTTTCAAGTAGCCGAGAAACTTGGGGCAGGCACATATCGGTTGCAAAATATGAGGGGGGGAATCGACGCCCTCTCAGTGAATGGACAAGCCCTAAAACAATCTGTTAAAAAAAAAATTAAAATTAAATAATTAAAAAATTAAAAAGAAAAAAAAAAATTAAAAAAAAAAATTGTGTGTGTTTTCATGTTATTCTAGGTGTAAGTGTTAGGTAGGTTGATTGCAGAGTCCTTTATTTCTGTTTTTCGTTTTTGTGATACTTTTTGTGCAATAAAGTTGTGTTCTACAAGGCATTGGTTGACCTTAATCAATATAGTGTAGCAAAATCTATTCTTGACTCACGCTTGCATGCAACACAATAAACGTTGGGCAAATTGTGTTTTTCTTAAAAGAGTTTTATATCTGACCTTTACAGATAAACGACCTTGGAAAGTGATTAAGTGTCCACCTGGTGTTCTGGTAAAACCTCAAGGGAAATATGGCAAGTTATAAAGGACCACATGTCCCTCAATACAGAGCTAGGAAGAATTTCACCTTAACCATCTCATCTTCTAGATAACAAACGTCCTGCTCTCCCACTTGCTCAGGGCATCTCTGCCAAAAATAAATCAATTATATCAAAAGAGTGCAAATCAGCAGAGGGTATTGTTGGTCTTAAGTGATCTCTTATATTATTTGATTTTTTGACCCAAGGTTCATATCTTTCAGGTTACCAACAAAGCCTTTAAAACTATCGGCCCTTCTGGTAAACCAGAAGGCAACACAGTACACAAAATGCACTGCTTAGTCTCACCCGAGATAGATTTATATGGGTGGTTGTAAGACTCAGGTGTTTGTAGCCTAGGATTGAGTATGAGATAGGGGTTTGTTAACCAGAGCCATGCACTATTAACTATGAAGGTAATCTACATATTTCTCATGGGTACACATTTCCCTTACACAGGTTACTTCCTGAGAAGCATATCCGTGTTTTATAACAACGTATTAACTCATTTATAGAAATAACAATAACTGTTGAAAGAAAGTAAATAAATGCATACATTCATCACATTACATAGTTATTACCGTGGTTCACCCCCTCCTGGGATACATCCACAAATATTTATCTCTTGGCTCTTTTATTATGGCAGTTCTGCGTTTCCAGCACTGCGTGCTTACAATTCCCCTCTTATGGGTAAGATTTGTATGAGGCGAACTAGATCGCACCAGGCTCTACAGCCTGCGAACTAATCCTCAGATCTACCTTCTCTCCTCCACTCTAGCTCAACAGCTTACAAAAATGGTACATAACATTATTGCATAACGCCTCCATTCATGTATTACTCTAATGGAATGTTATATGAACCCAAACCCTTACAAAAATAGTAAACTTACTGTAAAAATGCCAACCTAATATATAAAACTCAATCAACCACTCTACCAACCTCTATATGATACTTGCGTATCTATATTTATACATTTCAGGCTCTTCAGCCTTCTTGCCAAAAATTACCAAAACCCTAACCCTACCGACATTAGGTCTTCCTCCCATGCATGTGTGTTGTTCTTCCTCTAGTTATTGTTTTCCTTGTACACACTTTCTTGCATGCGTGTGTGTTGTTCTTTCTCTAGTTGTTACTTCCATTTCTGCACGCTTTCTTTCCCATGATCTTCCTTCTTTCCACTTTCTCCTAGTGCCAACAGGCCCCCAACATTGACATGTGACTCGTCCAGAGTCACCTAATCTTTCTGACTTGCCTCGATCTCCTCGGTGATTGTCTAGAACTTTTCCTTCATCTCTGTTGCTTTTGCCAGTGCCTTTGTGGTATTCTCCGTAATGGTATCCACTACCTGAACTGCCACTTTGTCACTCAATAATCTTGAGCATTATGCCTATGTCTATGCTATCTGTGTTCAAGCTCCTTTTGCTTGTGTGAGTACTTCTGCTACCCATTCCTGTAGTGGTTCTATCTTAGCCTGACGCTCATGTTTCTGTGTTTGCACAGTGATAAGTTATGCATGCATCTTCTTTATCTCATGCATCCCTTTGACTCGTTCTAGGATTGATATGGTCTTCTATCATGTTTTGATTTCTTGGATCGTTGCATTGATCCTCTCCTCTTCCTCATTCGAGCATTGGACGTGTGGATCCTCCTCCAGCCTTGTCCAAAGTT
Organism: Picea mariana; assembly: GCA_032191745.1. Taxonomy (NCBI): domain Eukaryota; kingdom Viridiplantae; phylum Streptophyta; class Pinopsida; order Pinales; family Pinaceae; genus Picea; species Picea mariana. The sequence goes on from JASDQU010243932.1 coordinate 210,191, forward strand.
GCACTACTTTATCGAACAATTCTGTTATTGTGCTAACCTGTTGCTCTATCTCCTGCAGTTGTGTTGTTGCTTCCTGCTTCCTTTGCTCCTTTACTGTTTATGGAGTTGTTGGTGTGAGATTTTCACAGAGACCCTCAATCTCCTTCTGATATCAGTCAATTTCCTGCGCAATCTGGTAGATCTTTTCTACGGTTGGGAGTTTGTTTCTTTGCGCAGTGCTTGGAAGTTTCCTAAAAAATTCTACCACTCTTCATTCCAGTTTGTTCTTGCGTTCTTTCTCCTCCTGATTTTCGGATTTGGATTGATCACAACCTTTTTCCAACGCTTCCCGCTCGTTTTTCTTTTGTATGTAACATTTTTCCTTGTCTTTGCTGCATTTGTGTTTCGAATGTCATGTGGATTTTCTATCTCTGGCGTGCTTTGTGCTTTTCAGTTTTTTTTTTTTTTTACTGCGCGATGTGTGGTCGACTGTCCTTATATAGCTTTAGTCAACTCTCATTGATCATTCCTCTGAGGTCTATGCCTGCTAAATCTCTTAACTGTACAGCTCCTTTGTCTGTTACATATTTAACCTTGTATGGTCCTAACCAATGCATTCTCAGCGTTCTTGGGTGCTAAACCGATTTGTTGTCATAGAGAAATACTAAATCTCCTTCCTTGAATGTCTTCTTCTTGATGTGTCGATCGTGCCAAGATTTGTCTCTTGCCTTCTGTACTTGTTGATGGAATCTTGCCAGGATTCGATCTTCCTCCATTGATAATAGTTGATTCAGTCCTTCCTGTATTGCACCTCGTTGAGTCATTTGTGTGATAGCTACTATGCGTAAGCTGGGTACTAAAAATTCTAATGGCACTTCTGCTTCTTAGCCATAGACTAGTTTGAATGGTGTGTGCCCTATCAAATTTTTGCATGTCATCCTATACGCCCATAATACTGCTAGTACCTTGAGGTCCTATTCATCTATGTTGACATTATAGATCTTTGTTAGTGCATTCTAGAGAATTTTGTTAAAGGCTTCTACTGTGTCATTTTCCTGTGAATGATATGGTGTGCTCTTCTGATGACGAACTTCAAACTCTTTGAGCATCGTGCGGATGGTGTTGTTTATGAAGTGTGTGCCTTGGTCGCTCATCAAAACTCTTGGGCACCTGAATTTGGTGATTACTTGTTCCTTTCCATTGTTCTTTTGGTTGATGAGTTAATTGGTCCCACAAAGTCTATTTCCCATTTATCAAATGATTGTAATGTCACTTGCGGTTGTAATGGCATCTCGTCCCTTCTGTTGGGTTTGCCTACCCTTTGACAGAAATCACATCTCTGACAGTACTCTTTCGAGTCTTTGTGGATCGTTGGCCACCATAATCCTACTTGGAGTACCTTCTGTGCGGTAGCTTTTCCTACATAATTCCCTCCTTCCATTCCCTCGTGGGATTCTGCTAATTCTCGATCGTTCATTCTCTAACACATACCCTCGCAAGATGTTATCTGTGCCCATCTTGTATAGATGTCATGCAATCAATTGATATTCGGTCGTGTGGAATACTAGGTTCTTGTTATGCGTAGTGGTATATTCTTGCAGTGTGGTACATGTGCTCAAGTACTTGATGATCTCTGCAAAGTAGTCATCATCAATTTGTACTGAGAATAATTGTGCATCCGAAAAGTTGTCTTCTAATTTCGTGGGTTCTTCTCCATTTGTGACCCGTGATAGGTGTTAGGTCATGCATTCAGTTTCCTAGTTTGACTATTAATTTGAAATCAAATTCTTGAAATAACAATAACCATCGACATATTCTCCCCCCCCCCCAATACTGGCTTGTTGACTAGGTATTTCAGGGCTGAGTGATTTGTAAACATCTTAAAATGTTTTCCCAATAGGTAATGTCTAAACTTCTATAGTGCGTAAACAATAGCTAGGCCTTCTCTTTCCGTTGTGTTATAATTTTGTTCTGATTCTGATAGTTTTATGCTTGTGAATGCTATCGGGTGATCCAAGTCTCCTACTCCTAGCTGTGCTAAGATATATCCAAGTGTTATCGCTAATGCATCTACATGAACAAGGAATGTCTTTTCCCAGTCTGGAAATACTAATATCGGTGCAGTAACCATCTTTTCCTTCAAAGTGTCCAGACCATGTTGACACGCATCGTTCCATTGATATTTTGTATCCTTCCTTAACATTTTTTCCATTGGTGTTGTGATCTGCGCATATCCTTTGATGAATTTCCTGTAGTATCTGGTGTGTCCTGACGTTTCTCTTAAATGGTGGATTGTTTTTTGTGCTGGTAAGTTCACAATGACTGCGATCTTTGTTGGATCCACTAGTAAGCCTTGTTTTCATACTATGTGGCCCAATTGTATCCCAAACGGTGTTCCAAATATGCATTTCTTGATATTCATTGATATCTGGCACTGTATGCATTGTTCCAACATTAGTCGTAACACTTCCACATGGTGTTTTAACAGACTGTAAACTGTCCAATCATCCAGGTATACTTTGAGAAACTGATGGATGAATTC
>JASDQU010243934.1:27141-60452 GCA_032191745.1 Picea mariana
GGAAAGGTGATCACCCATATTCAGTTAGTTCGCTGGAACCTGTAATAGATAAGTATTCTCATATCCTATGTAATTGTACTGTAACTGTAGATTAAAGTTGGATATCTTATGAATGTTTCAAGGATGTGCATGTTTTCTTAATGGTTATACTGTATCCCTTTAATTATTTATGATTGTGTATTTAATAAAGTAATGAATTATTTGGATTGTACACGTAAATGCTTGAGCCCTGTGGTGGCTCAAGTTAAAATAAATGAACTGTGAGTTCGTTGACCTTGGGCATAGTTTCACATGCACATGTCGACTCTCCCAGTCGTTCTGAGTTTCTTGAAGGAAGGAGTCTATTAAACTCAGGAGAGCTAGTGCATGTATGCACAGGCTCTCTGTGAGGCAGGAAGAGACCGAGAACCTCTTAAGTTCTAGAGTTATGAATGAGCGCAAGAGGTGTGCGGAAGATTCTTCTAAGTGTTAAGATTAGGAGAAATAATAGAAAGTGCCTAAGTAGTTTAGATCTAACAAAGCTCAGGAAGGATAGAGAGATTCAAGTCTCTAAAGGGAAGATCCTTTTGTTTGGAAGACGAATGAATGAGATTAGTTCGGGAGGAGCCGAAGCTCTTCATGATTGTCGAATCTGGATAAGGGACATAGATGTTAATCCTTCGAGCCCTTCAGACTTCATGGCTCCGGTGAATTGGGTATATTCATCATACAGGAGGTGAATCCCCTAAAGTACTGAATTTAATCTGGGTTGTAGATTCCCGGGAGCTATCCTGACCATCGGATCTACGATGTAGTCATTCCAACGTTGATTTCTTTGGRAGGATAGGGGTGTTGTAATGTCAAGACCCCCTGAAGACCAGAGTCACAAAGTAATGTGGACCATGGATCTAAGGATCCTTTGGAATCCTTCTCGACCATCCATCATAAAGGACATGTGGCACYAGATTTTTTACTCCAGAGGTTTAACACACCAGAAGRAAGAAAGTGTAAAAAAGGTTGAAGACTCACGGATTTGCAGGGAGCTACAGGAGATGTGAACCATCCATCAACTGGGACGCATGTTAGTATACCCTTAAATMTAGAGGAGAGCCACTCCATAGGATTTGAAGCTTGGTGCTTCGAAAATCCCCAAAGCTAAGAGTAACRGAGAGAATATCAACCATCCGTCATTTGGGGATGCAAGGCAGGTGATCTGTTACTTCGGAGGATAGCCACTTTGAAGAAAAGTGGAACAATAAATTCCGAAGGCCCAGAGGCCAGAGTCCATCTGAGCCGTCAACCTCAGAGGACAAGTGTCAAAATATCTGAAACTCTGGAAGGATTGGACTTCGAAGGTTTGCGGTTGTGAGTACTTGGGGATCCGTTGAAGCACAAAGTCCTGAAGTAAATCAAAATCATTGATGTTATGTGGACGCGTGGCGTAAGATCATGTATTCTGGAGACAATGAACACCTGAGGAACATGGGAGAGGTATATCTTCTAGTTCCAAGCTCGGTTTTGAGCATGGAGACATTGGATGGAGAGCTCTGGATGAGTAGAATGTGATAGAGACCTCATATAGAGGATTTGATATGTGGAGGAGAGAAAAATTTTGATGCCCCATCCCTTGGAAAGTTAATCAGGGGTTGGGTGTGTTACAAATTGGTATTAGAGCACGACAACAACACTTTTCCTGCTTGGGCTCATGCAAGATTTGTATGAAAATATTTTTGGAGGACCTTAAGGGGTAACACCCTATCTTACCGCATTCCTAAGAGGTTTATTCAAATCCCTACCAAAGAGAGGAATGGAACCTGATGTTGTTTATAGATGTTTTGGAAATATGCACTGTGTGTTTCTAGTGCTTCCAAATAAAGAAGATGACTTCATTGTGAAATTGTACATGTTGTTGTACCATCATAAGATTTGGTTACCAAGGCTAAGATGAGCCTGTGGAGAGTATTATTTCCAAACATAAATTCTCTTCATAAATCCCTTGAGTAGAAGGATGTAGATTAAAATACAGTTGGGATTTTACCCAACAAGATTGAATCATGCTAGTCTGTGGAAAAGGAAGCCTATCATTTCTTTGGGAAATCATAGTCGATCCTACAAGAATGGGGTTTTCTTGATGGTCACTAATAGTAAGACTTGGATGAATGGGAAGGATCTATAACAGTAATAATTATTGCTTGACTGAAGGGAAATTATACACTCATGACTATTCCCTAAAAAAAGAGAGCATGCCTAGCTCTTAGATTTCAAAGGGAAATAAGAAATGAATTTTTGTTTCTAGGTACATGAATGGTTGGGCATGGTTTTTCTAATCAAGCTGATAAACAAAGTTGTAGAAATATAGAGTGATTGAGTGTGAAATCACAACATCCTCCCTTTCTTGGTGGATAGGAAATTAATCTACCATAATTCTTGTGGGAGGAGGAGAGTAGCCTCCATCCCTAATTATTGTTGAATAGAAGGAAGAATTCTAGATGTAATGGTTAATACTGATCTTGACCTAAATATACTATGGATTTATGAACTAGGATACTTAGTAAGTAACATAATTCAAAATTGCATTTGGGCTTTAAGGGAATAGTCCAAATGATATTAGACATTAAATTGTTATAATTAAGGTAAAATGGTTGACTAAATGTTGATCTTGAATGTGGTAAAGGAAGTGTTGGGGCACTTCTAGAAGCCCAATGGGTCATCTTGACATCCACTAGTGGATGGTAGCCATATATATATAGTTGGACCCTATTGAAGGGAATCTAGAAAAGGATTTCCTTGATCAGAAGGTCTGCTAATCAAGACCAATTGGAAGCTAGATTGGTTGTTTTATCACCTTGGGCATGGTTATAATTTCCCAGACTGTACTTATGAGTGGGAAATGTTTTCATGAAATTTGAGGCAAGAGTGTCTTTCTTGCTAGTTGTTATCACATAAAAGGGAAACATAGTTATGACTATGTCCGTTAAACTGCCAGGTGGATATCTTGTGAATGACTACAAGCTTTCAAATGAGAGGGAAGCTCAGTGTTGAGTGTCCCTATGAGGCTTGTCATAAGGATGGAAAAAAAATCCTTGGAGGAGGATATGGAATTCTGATATGTCCATGTGCATGTATGACATGGAAAGGGTGCAAGAAATGAGCTTGCGTGATGAATGTTTGGATAGGTTTGTATGTGTTTGAATGCATGTGTTAATGCATTGTGAAGCTTCTTGACATGAATATTGATATTAATACCAATAAGGTATGAAAGATATTAAATGTGCAAGTGATGCACATGCATGATGTAAGAGTATAGGTATACTAAAGGCACCAAATGGTTGCCTTGAAGAGTGATATGTAAGGCAAGAATTGCACTTGCCAAGATTAAGTGAATACCATGGATGCATGGTTGACTCCATTTTGAAGAGTCATGAAAGTTTTGTTTTGAATGATAGCTTAAGGGGAATGTGCTCCATTCCCTCAAGAAAGACTAGTATAAATAAAAGAAAGATTGGACGAGCAAGGATTCTCTGTTGTCATGATCAGAGGCAAATGATTATGCCTTTGAGGGTCACATGAGAATGATTGTGAACAATAATGAGTTGATTGATTTTAAAATAGATATGTAGGTGGGCTATGAAATATATGTAAGGTAGCTACACACAAGCTTATGATTTTTCATATGGTTAAACACATCATGGATGTAAGCTAACAAAACCAGAATATGTGTGGATACATAATTTGGATGCATGAAAAGAGGCATGTTTATATTCGTTATGAAATATTTGGTACCCAACTAAAGCCAAGTCAAGGTTGAGGCTATCACAGATAGTGAATGACATGCAATAAGGAAGTTTCATGTTGAAGGAGTTCCCTGTGGAGGAACTATGTGAAGACTCTGTCAGGAGAACAAAGTCACAACCTTATTGACTGCTGAGAATTAGGCAACGAGCTACAAGCTTGTATATATATAGTAATCTTGTATTACATTTTGAAAAACATAATGAAATGACTAGAAGACTAATAATTAATCTTGACCATTTTGATAACCGAGTGGTAATGTGCAGGATGCACAGGTTCATGATTCATTATGGAAAAAAGGATTTTCTATTAAAGTATGTTGAAGTATCCTAAGAGTTAGGGTGAGCCTAACCGAGTCTGCTCAAGAAAAGAGAAGAAATATCACAACAAGAAGTAGATTGCATAAGTAAAGGGGGAGAAAAGGAGGAACCCTTTTCTCACCCTAAGAACCCTGAATTGTGTAATAGAGCCATAGGATTAAAAGAGAAGTTATGGAAACCAATACATCTGGTAAAAGAAAAATGAAACCCGTGAGTATGTTTGAATGAATAGGCTTGGTTGAAACCATGGATTAAGAAAAGGCAGTGAAGCCTTAGAGATAGCTCAACTGGGATGAAAAGTCCCAGGTGATGTAGAAAAAATTGGAGGAAGGGGATAGCCCTAAATTATTTCCTTGTTGAGTATTGTGTTTTCTTTGGGATGAGAAATTTGGCACGCTGATGAAAGTAAAATGTTTCAACACCATAGTGATGATGGTTGTATTGTTGTAGAAACAATCGAGATCTGTTGTGTTGCACTCATGGAAATATTTGAGGAGGTTATAATACATGCATTTTATTTAATATCACAACTAATGTAATTATAAATATGATGATACATGCTATGTATAGAAAGGAATTGGAGTTGTTGAGGAAGACAATTGCCAATGATGGACAACCTCAAGTAGAGGATGACCATAAAAAGGATGCGGTTGAAATATTGTTGACATGGTTGAAGGAGTCCCCATAAAGCACTGTTGATGAGGTAAAAATAAGAAAGAGGGTGCTAGCGGCTGAGAACCGATATAAAAATGTTCATTCCTATGTGGCACAAGGTATGAAGGGATTCGGTAAGAACTCCTTTTGGAATATTTTATTTTCTTAATGTTATGCATGAAATTTTGAAAGACAATTGCATACCTTGGAATCCCAAGCAGGGTATGATTCAAGAAGGAGAACCTGAGTGATGGAGGTGTGAACCTCTGGTAGTAAAGATTGTTTGTAATCCTTGGGATAATTCATGAACTAATATGTCATGAATGCATTGACCAATCAATGAATTCTTAAAGGAATTCACGTGAAACCTTGAGTTTCATGAATGACGATTTAAGGTTGTGATCGATTCCGAGAAGAAAATATGGTTCTGCTAAAATAATAATTATGGACAAAGAATCCATATGGTAATAAGTTGGTTGAATTCCAACACACCTTGGTGAGAGTGCCTAACCTGAAAAGTGATAATCTGAAATCGATGCAAGGGTGCATTATGTGTGAATGTGGCCATGAACATTGGCACATTGATTAAATTCACTTAATGTTAAATTGCATTTGGAAAGGTTGATATACTGAGCTAATGTGTGTGTAAGGAATGAAATTTCCTTTTTCTTTATATCATCGAATATATAAAAGTGAATTGATTGGTAGCATGCACAAGTTAAATTGTTTGTGATGACATTATAAAGGTGCAGTGAAAATATATGTGCATGGGAAACTAACAATTTGTTTGGCTGATTGAAGTTGAAAGTGTAGGAAGAAAAGAGTCTTGGATATGGCAATGCTATAAGTCCATAAGGAAGACTAATTACCTATTGAGACAAACCATAAGGAATGGTATTTTATTTGAAGCGAATGCATTTGATTGTTAGTGTGCACAGTCCTGAAATTGTTTGTGAACCACTGAAAGTGTGCAATGAGCATATAATGTGCCTAAGAACTAACAACTTGTTTGGTTGAGGAATGTTGAAATTGCAGGAAGCAAAGGGTATTGGATATGGTAGTGTTGTAAGCCCATAAGGAATACCAAAATTCCCTACTGAGCCAAACTACTATGGGAAGGAAATTCCCATAATTGGTGAATCCAGTTTCATGTGGAACAAATTTGAAAATAAATGAGGAAATTGGAATATCTACGGGTGACAGATTTGCAATAAAATTCTGAAATTTAGAATTTATGATGATGTCTCATGAATTTCTGTATACCTGTGATATAGGTGAGAAGAAAAGATCTGTCCAGAAAGTATAGATGAAGGTTGTCAAGATGAAAAACATGAAAGAGGTCACTGTCGAGACATGAGAACCCCATGATAAGTCATGATCACCTGGAATATGTTGTGTTGAGATAACACAAGACAGAGGGATGCCTCGGTAGAGCAAGTCCAAGGGACGCCTCAACTGTAAGGCTTGATGAAGTCTTTGTAATTATTAGTGTGTGAGAAAACCTTGGCAAGGAAATATGGATCACCCGAGGAACTGTATAACAGAGAAGGATATGCCTGAGCCTGGTCCTGGAGGGTGAGTGACCGAAAGGAAGAGGAGAATCTAATAATTATTGTAAAATATTGATTGGGATAATGCACACAATGGGTATGTTCAGGAAAAAAAGTGAGCCTCAATAAGAATATAGCCATGTGGATGCAAGACCATGAACTGCACAGGTACGTATTGTGCTAGATTATGAATTTTTCCTCTTGAATTTTGAACAACAGTAACATTTTTTCACATAAGACTATGATTAATCTGCTTGTTGTCTAAGAATTATTGAAGGCATGTGAAAAAGGTTAAGAGTCTGAAAAAGGACCTAACAAAGAAAGAAGCTCAAGACTTCTGAAGCGACTGAGTGAGAAAGGCATGAGAGGTGTTACTAAGAAAGAACATTGAGGACAATGTTCCTTTTAAGGAGGAGGGGATTATAACAACTCTGTTTCCCCCAAATTGTAATTAATCATTAATTAGGAATACTATGCTATGGCATGGGAACAATGTAAAAGTATTATTATTTGAATAGCCAAACAACTGACTGTGGGGGGGTGAAGACTTCAAAGTACTGGCCATGATATCACTAGAGGAAAGAACGTGAAAACTATAAGAAAGGGTTCATTATGTCAAATGAAACCAAATTTCCCTTTTATGAGGATAATAAACCTCCTCCAGATCCCAAGAGAGAAATCAGTTAATGAATAAAGGACCGGTGGTTGAACCATCAACCACCCCCATGAATGGAAGCATGGTCTAGTTGCAGAATGTTAGCCCAAAGTAACACACGATCCTATAGACCCATAATGACCCGAGCTTCCTTCTGATAGAAGGAACCGAATAGGAAGGATAACCTTTTCAAGGAAGGATGTGCATGCAAGGTACATAAGGGAATAAATAGAAGAGTGGAGAATGCGAGAAAATCTCCAGTGAAGAACGAGCAGAAAGATGTGATCTTGATGCTGAGGAAGCATATGTAAAACCTCGTCGAGGCCATGACAGAGAGAGAAATATCTGAGAGTATGTAGAGAATGGGACCTGAGTAGAAGTTCACTAGCTTGATGCTGAGGAAACATATGATAAACCTCAGAGACGATGTGAAAGAGAAAGGATCATTGAGAATTCGCATAAATCCCCTGGTGATATCATGGCTTGGAACGGGGGTGGCCAAATTGCTAAGAATGAATTCCTCTGAGCCTATGGTTGGGTGGAAAGGAGAAAACCCACAGTGAGTTAGTTAGTTGCAACCTGTAATAGATAAGTATTCTCATATCCTGTGTAATTGAATTGTAACTGTAGATTAAAGTTGGATATCCTATGAATGTTTCAGGGGTGTGCATGTTTGCTTAGTGGTTATACTATATCCCTTTAATTCTACCTCATTGTGTATTTAAGAAAGTAAGGAATTATTTTTCTTGTACACGTAAATGCTTGAGCCCTATGGTGGCTCAAGTTAAAATAAATGAACTATGATTTTGTCGACCTTGGGCATAGTTTCATATGTACATGTCGACTCTTCCGGTCGTTCTGAGTCTCTTGAAGGAAGGAGTTTGTTAAGCTCAGGGGAGGTAGTGCATGTATGCACAGGCTCTCTGCAAGGTGGGCAGAGACCAAGAACCTCTTAAGTTCTAGAGTGATGAATGAGCGCAAGGGGTGTGCGAAAGATTCTTCTAAGTGTTAAGATTAGGATAAATAGCGCAAAGTGCCTAAGTATTTTAGAGCTGACGAAGCTCAGGAAGGATAGCGAGATTCAAGTCTTGAAGGGAAGATCCTTTCATTTGGAAGGCGAATGTATGAGATTAGTTCAGAAGGAGCCAAAGCTCTTCACGATCATCGGATCTAGAGAAGGGACATAGATGTTAATCCTTCGATCCCTTCAGACTTCATGGGTCTGGTAAATTGGGTATATTCTTCATACAGGAGGTGAATCCCATGAAGTCCCAAAGTTAATCTGGGCCGTAGATATGAGGATTCTCAGGAGATGTCCTGACCATTGGATCTACGATGTAGTCAGTCCGATGTTGATTTCTTTGGGAGGACAGGGGTGTTGTAATTTCAAGACCCCCCGAAGATCGGAGTCACGAAGTAATGTGGATCATGGATCTAAGGATCCTTTGGGACCCTTATCGACCATCCATCATAAAGAACACATGGCACCAGATCCTGTACTCTGAAGGTTTAACACACTGGAAGGAAGCAGGTGTAAAAAGGTTGAAGACTCCTGAATTCACAGGGAGCCAGAGGAGATCTGAACCTTCCATCAATAGGGACACATGTCAGTATATCATTAACTCTGGAGGAGAGCCACTCTAGAGGATTTGAAGATTGATGATTTGAAAATACCCGAAGCTCAAAGTAACAGAGAGGATCTCAACTGCCCATTGTTTCAGGACGCGTGGCAGGAGATTTGTTACTTCAGAGGATAACCACTTTAGAGAAAAGTGGAACAAGAACTCCCAAAGGCTCGGAGGCCAGATTCTAGTTGAGACATAAACCTAAGAGTACAAGTTACATAATATATGACACTCTAGAAGGATTTCACTTTGGAGGTTTGCGGTTGTGAGTACTTGGGGATCTGCCAAAGCATAGAGTCCTAAAGTAAATCAAAACCATTGATGTTCCGTGGACACGTGGCATAAGATCGCACCATCTGGATACAATGAACACCCTGTGAACTTGGGAGAGGTATATCTGCTAGTTATGAGCTCGGTTTTGAGCATGGAGACCGTGGCTGGAGAGCTCTGGATGAGAAGAATGTGATAGAGACCTTAGACAAAGGATTTAAGATGTGGAGGAGAGAGAAATTTTAATGCCCCATCCCAAGGAAAGTTACTCAAGGGTCATGTGTGTTATACACACCTCTTCGGTGCATTCTATATAAGATCTAAAATGGACCCATTCATGTGCTTCTGTTAGGTGAATCATTATATGAAAACTCAGCTTGAGAAAGCATTTTGTCCCACTGCTTGGGATTCTCACTTACAAGACTTCTCAAAATGTTTCTCAAACTTGTGTTCACCACTTCTTTTTTTCCACGAGTCTATGGGTAATATGATGAACTAAAAATAATATTAGTACCAAGTTTCTTCCAAAAAGTTCTCCAAAAATGTCCCACAAATCTGGTGTCTCTATCAGAAACAATACTATTAGGCAAACCATGTAGTATTACCACTTCTCCAAAGAACAAATTTGCAATATTTGTTGCATGACTGGTGTTTAACAAAGTTACCAAATTAATGAGAAATGTGACCTCAAAATGAGAACTCTGGTGTAAAAACCCATATTTTTGCATAAAAAACATGAAAATCAACCCCCAAATCAAAAAGTGGTGCTACTATTAGCACCATTTTTTCAAATGGGGTCAAAATTACAACATTTTTCAAGCACGACTTTCAAAACTCATACAGTAGCTCAGAAAAACATTAAAATCAACACCTAAATAAAAAATGATGTTACATAAAGATATATTTTTTTTCAAAATGTTAAAATTGTAGATAATTTGAAATTGTAATTTTAGCAGCTGGTACCATTAAAACCAAAACCTCAAAATCGACCATCAAATTGAAATGTATTGCTATCGGTAGCACCTATTCTAAAATTGGGGTATTAAAATGACACATTTTTTAAAGTAGTAAAAAAAATCATCATTACTGTAAACAAAATCATTAAATCAACCCTTAAATACTTACTTTTTAAATCTTAGTTTATCACTCCAAGCACAAGATAATACATAATGCCATGAAAATATTATCCTATACTTTAAAAATTCATCACTTTTTAATAATTTTTTACTTTTAATAAAAAAAAGTAAATACAAGTTACATTCAATGAAACATAAATTATTTCTTAAAAGTGTTATTACTTTGTCCATATTCAAAACATATGAGCTAAGAAATATTATTATATTCTCCATAATCAGAACATATAATTCATAAAACATATAAATGATTCATAACTTCATGTAAGATCATATGTAAGTTCAATGCTCATTTCTAGTTACCATACAAACATCATATGCATCAATGATACATAGTATTTTGAGAACAAAATGAAGGCAGGGATATAACAATGAAATATACATAGATATTGCAATAAACACAAGGATATAGTAATGCACAATTTTTATTAATGAGAGAACATACAAAAACTGTAAAATTACAGAGTGAATGACTCGCTAGAGTGGTGGTAGCTTATCTCTGAGAAGAGATGTGATGGCTGCGCTCATTCACAATAAGATGATGATTTTTACAATGAGGCTCTAGAGGCCTTTTTAACATAAATAAAATCCAAAACCCTAACCTCGAAATATGAAACACCAAAAGTTTTGTGGGCCCCAATGGGGATAGTTGGTACATCAGCTTCCCAAGGGTGTAACTTTTCCATAAAATATTTGTTTGGGGCGCACAATATCTTGTTTGAAGGTATATCTTAGGGATACACAATTTTCCATCACACTCTTTTTCTAAAGCCTATAGTGTGACTTTGGCGAGACCAAAAAATGTTGTTTAGGGTCTCAAAATGGCCCCAAAAGTTTAGGACCCGAAAAACTGTAGAAAAACTGCCAAGGTGGAAACCCCTATTTGGATCCAGTGGAATAGGTGGGTGGCACCGATTTCTACCTGGATCAATCCTCACCCCTTAGGAATAAATGGTGTACATTGCATCAAGTCCTTGGGGAAGCTTTTGCTGACTTTGAACCTTGGTGAGCTGCTTGCGTTGCTGAAGAAGTTGTCCTGCTTAGCTTGTTGAAGGTTGTTATGAACCTGTTGTTGGAGGGGTTGGATTTGTTTAACAAATTTTTCAGAATGATATACTAGAGCATGGGAGGACTCTGTCAGTGAATATGCAACATGAAGAACATGAAGGGATTTATCATAAATTTTCTTGACTGGGCAGTGTGGAGGCACCCCTGTAGGTGCATTAGGAATATCTTGGTGCTCTTCTACAATCTTGTTGATATTATTCTACTAGATAGAAGGGTCTTGGGCCGAGGCCACAATGGTTGAAGTGTCCTTCTCTTTTTACTTGATTCTTAAGAGGCTAAACTTTGCGGTATGAGAGATTACTATGTTGCATTGTTTTGTTAGAACAATAGTCAGAACTACCTTTGGTATATTGTAGGTGTGACCCCCCAGAGTAAAAATGATGATACAGGGTTGAGACTCATAAACAGTGTGATTCCTCCACATATATAGTTTGCCTAACAAAACATCACAAACTTCCAATGGGGAAACATCACACATTACCTCATTCTTAAAGGGCTTGATGTCGTATGACATGTGGCACTGCTGGCTAACAAAAAGATATCATTCCTAGAAGAGCCATATGATGTTGTATGGTTGTGGGTGTGGTGTTTTTGGAAAATCCAACTGGTTGACGACCTCTATTGAGATGAGGTTCTTATGGATTTTGTTATCAATAATAAAATGCAGCAGGGTCCCCTTCACCCACATTTGTTAATGGAAAAGCAACTCCCCCTCCTCAGTGTCAGGAAATGAGAGACACTTACACACTAAACCTAGCAGAAGAGAAGAGGAATTGAATAAATAATGTAAATGGAAAAGAAATCACACAATACACATAGATTTTACCCTGGAAACCCTAAACCGTGAAAAACAACATTCCTTGAGCATTCTCCTCTATTTTTTTGTTATTCAATCTGAATAAAAGGTTACATGTCTAACCTTGGTCCACACCTAAGATACAATCAACATCATACCCTTTTACCTACACAAGAAAAATCCTATAGCCAATCCATCTTACATCTACATGACCAACAACCTACGATTTACTCATGCATTAACATATTTTTCATTATCCGTTATGGACTTACAACACGCCTCTTTATAGGATTTACAATAGAAAAAATCCTAAATATTGGCACCCAAAAAAAGTTACAGATCCATGTAGATCATTGTCTAAAAATCCCTCAATTCCTGGGATTATGTTACACTTGAATCCAAGTTGGATTACCAGATGGCCTTCATCCGGTCTCTAGTTGTTCGTCTCATGCCTGCACTTTCAAATCTTGTTGGTTGAATTTCCGTCGATATATTTGACTTTGACTTTACCCATTCGACTATCTTGACCTTCAACTTTTTGTCGATCCACCTTGACCTTGACTACTATTGATCCACCTCGACCTTCGATCGTTAGTCGATCTACCTCGATTGCAATTTCACTGCAAAGAATATAACAACCCAACATTCTCCCAGTTGTTTTATTCTTTTCTTAAACAAGAGATTCTTGAACTTTCATTCATAGACCCAGGGAAACAATTCCCATTTTCTTTCTACACCAAGAGAACTTTATATCACCCACAGACTTGGTCAATGAGTCTCCTATGTTTTCCAATGTGTCTACTTTCTCCAGTAGCACCTTGTTACTTTCCACCATATCTCTTACGAAATGGTATTGTACATCAATGTGCTTAGTCTTTGAATGATAAGTAGGGTTCTTTGCCAGAAATATTTTTCTTTGACTATTGCAACTCACCTTCATAGCTCTCTTCTCAAACCCGATTCCTGAACACAACTTTTGCAACCATACCGCTTCTTTTCTTCCATCAGTGGCCACCATGTATTCAACTTCTATTGTTGACAAGGCTATGACTGCCATTATCTTATTCATCCAACATATTTCTCCACCAAACATCTTGAAGACATATCGGTTGGTTGAGCTCCGTCAATCTAGATCTCCATCCCAGTCAGTGTCAACAAATCCATGTACATTTAATTTACCATTGTCACCTACAAGTATTCCTTGGTAGCATATAACATAGTCCTTTGTGCCTAAAAAGTACTTGAATACTCTCTTGACTATTGTCCAATGCTCCTTTCTAGGTGTCAACATATACCTTTTCAACACTCCCACTGCATGGGCAATGTCTGGTTGAGTGCATACCATCACATACATTATACTACCAACAACACTTGCATAGGGAACACGTGTCATGTCATTTATTTCTTCCAGTTTCTTCATAAATTGTTAAAAAATAATCCTTGATCCC
This sequence comes from Picea mariana, assembly GCA_032191745.1. Lineage (NCBI taxonomy): Eukaryota > Viridiplantae > Streptophyta > Pinopsida > Pinales > Pinaceae > Picea > Picea mariana. The sequence goes on from JASDQU010243934.1 coordinate 40,432, forward strand.
ACATGAATTGTAACCTTCACTAGTTTGCAATCCTACATGTTGAACCATTTCAAAACTATTTCAATATACTTCGTTTGATTCAACCAAATATTTCTAGTGACTCGATCTCTCTTAATATCCATTCCCAGAATGAATTTAGCTGCACTAAGATCCTTCATGTCAAAATTGGAGGATAACCACTTCTTCACCTCCTTTATTGCTTCCATGTTGGTTCCAATAAAAAATATGTTATTGACATACAAAGATACATATATGAAATGCCCACCTTCTTCCTTGAAATATATGTAGTGATCAACTTTTCTTCTCACTAATCTCAAACTAAGGTTGTATGTGTTGAACTTTTGGTACCACATCCTTGGTGATTGATTTAGACCATAAAGGGACATTTTCAGTTTGCACACCAACTCTTTCTTTCCATTTACTACAAATCCTTTAAGCTTTTTCATGTAGATTTCTTCTTCCAGGTCCCCATGTAGGAACATTGTCTTCACATCCATCTATTTTATTTACAGATCGAATGCTCCAGATAGAGACATTACTACTATAATGGAAGTTATTTTTGCAACAAGGAAAAAAATATTACCAAAGTCAACTCCCTCGACTTGGGAATAAGATTTCACTACCAATAGAGCTTTGAACTTCTCGACTTGTCCTACGACATTCATCTTCTTCTTGAATACTCATTTTCTACCAATGATATTTCTTCCACTAGGTAACTTGACTAAATCCCATGTATCATTCTTGTGAAAGGATTCCATCTCTTTGACCATGGAATCCTTCCATATTTTATCCTCTTTCGAGTCGACTGCCTCACCAACCGACTTGGGCTCATCGTCAATGGAAGTTAGCATGAATGCGGAACAGAAGTCAGGTGGAATATACCTTTCGACTAGTTTTCTTATTCTTTCTGACCTCCTTACCACTAGAGTCTATTGTTCAACCTCTTCCTCAGATTCAATCGAATCATATGAATCATCTTCTTCGTTCCTTAGTTCAAATCACATCATCTCAGGATTATTCTTGGTCTGAACAACTTATTTAGGCTTAGACTTATCTCCGACTTCTTTGAGGACTACATCTCGACTATACACTATTCTCCTTGACGCAGGATCCCCAAGCTTATATCCTTTCATTCCTTCTTTATATCCAATGAAAATACATTTGACTACCTTCTTGTCTAGATTTCTCCTCTTTTCCTTGGGAACATGCACAAATGCATCACAACCAAATACTTTGATATGTGCCACCAAAGCATTCTTACCTGACCATACCTCATGTGGAGTCATGACGACTAGCATCGATGAAGGAGAAATATTCACCAGATATCTTACAGTTTCAACTACCTCTGTTGAGAATTATTGTGCGATCCCAACACCACTAAGAAAGATCCTTTTCTTATCCATCAATGTTTTGTTCATTCTCTCGGAAACTCCAATTTGTTGTGGGGTATATGGTGTGGTATTTTGGTGTGCTATACCACACTGCTTACAAAACTGAATAAATTATTTTCCACAGAATTCACCACCATTGTCAGTTATCATCACTTTAATTATTTTCTCTATCTGGTTTTCCACAAGATATTTAAACTCCTTAAATCTCTCAAAAACATATGATTTCTTCCTCAGGAAATATGTCCATGTCTTCCTAGAAAAAAAATCTATGAAGGAGACATAATACATTGATCCATCAAGTGAAGGCACTGTAACTGGGCCAAACACATCACTATGCACCAAATATAGAATCCCACTTGCCCTTGTCACTTCATATGGGAACCTCACCTGAATTTGTTTTCCATATATGCAATGTTCACAAAAGTAGACCTCTAAACCACATTCGGGAAACCCTTCAACCATAAATTTTTTGTGCATAGATCGAAGTCCTTTTTCTCCAATGTGTCCCATCCTTCCATTCCATAGCTTGGTCAGGTCGATTTTATAATGTCTTGTCGAGTCAGTTTGTACTGACTTAGCTTGAGTCGAGTCGAGTCGTAGTCAAGTCGATTTTAGGAGCAACAATTTTGTTGCATCCAGTCGAGTCAACATTCCCTAATAACTTGTATAGGGTACCAATATGAACTCCTTTCATTAAGACCATCACACCTCTGACCATCTTGCACATATCCTTCTAAAATAGAGTATGCACACTTGCATCACTCATCTTACTGACGGATATCATGTTTCTTTCCAAACCCATAATGTGTAGCACACCTAGAAGGGTTCTTTTCCTCCCATCCTATAGTATCATTCAAACTATTCCTCATCCAAATATTTTGGTTGTCGATTCATCCCCCAAGAACATATCACCCCCATCATATTGTTCATATTCACATAACCATTCTTTATGTGTTGTCATATGATAGGATGCTCCTAATTCGATCAACCAAAAATCTTGATCCAACTGTGTACTGGTTGATGCCAGGTACACATCACCTCCCTTAGCTGGGGTCGTCTTTCTCTCAGTCGACTGCTTCTTGTCGGATCCAATACTAGCTTATGTTTCCTTCAACTTACAATCCTTTTTATAATGCCCATGTTTACCACATTTCCAACATCTTCGTGTCGAATGAACTAGGGATTTATATCTACCCTTCGATTTGAAATTTCTACCAGAGAATCTACCTTTATCTCTTTCTACTAGTTGACCTCTCACTACTATAGAATCTTTGGTCGATCCTTCCATGTTCTTCCTTCTCATTTCTTTCAACAACAGAGAAGAAACAATGTCCTCTAACACTATTGTAGTTGAATTACTCCCAATATCTACGACTAAGCTATCCTAGGAGTCTGGAAAAGAACATAATAGGATTATACACTTCTCCTCATCAGTGATTTTAATATCCACAGACGATAACTAGCTTAAAATGGTGTTAAACACATTTAAATGATTAATCACTGAAATTCCATCACTCATTCTCAGAAGATACAATTTCTTTATGAGAAACAACTTATTTACCCGATATTTTGATTGGTATAAGCTTCCCAACTTGTCCCACAGTTTCTTGGCCGAATCTTCACCTGAGACATTCAACATTACCAAATCTGCAAGATAAAGTTGAATCATACTTCTTTCTCTCCTTTCAAGTTTCTCCCATTCTTCTGTTGAAATTCCTGTCAGCTAGGTACCTGGAGAGACCATTTTCCATTGTTCTCGATCTACAAGAAGATCTTCCATTTTAAGCTTCCAAATTTCAAAATTCTGGCCATTGAATTTTTCTATCTCTATTCTTGAATTTCTCTCCATTCTTTACCACGATATTTAACACAATTTATGACTTACAACTCTTACTGTACCTAGGGTTTAGTTATCATATTTAATATTGGTAAATCAATATCTGATACACTCTTCAAAGAATAACATATCTTTGATACCACTTGTCATAGATGAACTTCTCTCTAATACCACTTTTTAGGAAATGAGAGACACTTCTACACTAAACCTAGAAGAAGAGAAGAAGAATTTAATCAAGAATGTAAATGAAAAAGCAATAAAAAAATACATATAGATTTTACCCTAGAAACCCTAATCTAGGAAAACAAACATTCCTTGAGCATTATGCTCTCTTGTTGTCTTATTCAATTTGAATAAAAGATTACATGTCTAACCTTGGTACACACCTAAGACACAATTGACATCATACTCTCTTGGCTATGAAATAAAAACCCTATAGCCAATATTGCTTACATCTACATGACCAACAACCTGCGATTTACTCATGCATTAACATATTTTTCATTAGCCTTTACAACCTTACAACATGGCTCTTTATAGTATTTACAACATGAAAAACCCTAAATATTGGCACCCAAAAACGGTTACAAATCCATGTAGATCATTAGCTACAAATCCCACAAATACCAAGATTCTGTTACAGTCGACTCAAAGTTGGATTACCACTCGACTACCAACTAGCCTTCATTCAGTCTCTAGTCGTCATCTCACAACTTCACTTCAACCTCTTGTTGGTTGACTTGCTGTTGATATATTCGACTTCCACTTTACTCGGTCGACTATCTTGACCTTCGACTTATTTTCGATCCACCTCGACCTTGATTGCTATTGATCCACCTTGAACTTCGACCGCCAGTCGATCTACCTCTACTAGAATTTCATTGCAAAGAATATAACAACCCAACACTCAGGATCCTCTAATTCTTTTGGTTGGATTGTTGTGGTCATGACAGTAGCAGTGGGTTCTACATCAATTAATTGTCTCTTTTTATTATTTTTTGAATCAGAGTCTGAGTCAGGGCTCGACTCTGTTTATTTGCGTTTGACTACCAATGACTGTTTCAAGTGAAATTCATCGGTGTTGTGCCAAGGGAATTTTTGTAAATTGCACCACTTTCCAATGTCCTTATTCATCTTCCTGTTAACATTATTTTCTTATGGCTTGGAATGGTTGTCTTGAGGTTGATTATTCTATGATTTAGGGCTTCCTTTACCATACTTTGGTTGTTGTGGATTTGCAGACCCAAATTCCCACTTGTTCTGCTGCTTAAATTTTTTGCTCGATTTTGAAAGCATATCTATAAGTGGTTCCAAGTGATGAGATATCCAAAAAATCCAATTTGGTTTGTATGTACTTGTGTAGAGCCCTGTGGTATTTCAGAACCATATTTCACTCAGAGTCTTTAATACCTAGCTTGGTGCACAAGGTATGGAAGGTATTTGTGAACTCCGACACTCCTTGGTCCCAATTTTGATGCAACATGGTCCATCTCATGTACTCGCCATCATAGTTTCCCATAGGGTAATATTGCTCCTTGAATGCATCCATAAAAAAATACCAAGTGATCTTGGCCCCAAATATTTCAGACTCCTTTGTGTAATTTTTCTTCTAGTAAGTTTCCTACCAATTTTTGACATGGGGGAGAGCCTTAAGGAGAAAAAAGGTGATCTTTTCTCTATCGGAAAAATTGTGAACAGAGAAATAAACTTCTAGAAAATTTAACCATTTTTCCAAAGAATCCGCATAGATCTGCCCTTCAAATATGAGAATACAAGAATTAACTTGTACCTTGAATGGGGTAGAATCTCCAAAGAAACTGCTTGACAAAGATTCTCCTGTTATTGCTGGAATAGTTTAAGGATTTGGGAAAAATTCCCCAACATCTTGTTCCTTTGTTTCACGAGGGATTCCATGAGAAACATGTTGATGGGATCTTCTTATCCCTCATTCCTCTTCTCTTCTACCATGGGAGGCTGCTTGGGATAGCAAGAGTGATTTTCCTCAAGAGAAACTAGCTAGAGACCCAACTCTCTATACCCTGACTTCGTTAGGGACATGCACTAGGAAACAAAAAGGTGTAGCCTTCTCTGATACCACTAATCTAGATTATTTTGAGAACCAAATGAAGGCAGAGATATACAAATGAAATATATTAAGATATTGCAATAAACATAGAAATACATTAATGCTCAATTTTATTAATGAGAGAATGTATAGAAAATGTAAAATTCCAAAGTGAATGACTCTCTAGAATGGTGGCAGCTTATCTATGAGAAGAGATGTGATGGCTATGCTTATTTGCAAGAATATGATGATGTTTAAAATGAGGCTTTAGATGCCTTTTTAACATAAAGAAAATCCAAAACCCTAACCTTGGAAGATGAAACACCAAAAGGTTTATGGGCCTCGATGGGGGTAGTTGGTACATCAACTTCCCAAGGGTGTAATGTTTGCATATGATATTCGTTTGGTGTGCATGATAGCTTGTTTGAAAGGTCTATCCAAGGATTACACATTTTGCCATCAAATTCAGGCCAAAGCCTTAAAGTGACTGTGACAGGCCTAAAAAATGTTATTTAGGACCTCAAAACAACCCTGGAAGTTTAGGACTCGAAAAGCTGTAGAAACATTTCCAAGGTGGAAATCCTTATTTGGAGCCAATGGAATGGGTGAGTGGACACCTATTTCCTCTTGGATCAATAAAAAATACACAAAATGTTTCATACACTTATTCATATTAACCCATGGATTGTAAAATACCATTAGAGTCTACATTGTCTTCAAATGAATGATTGGATGAAGATATATATGATACATACTCTTCTCTATTGTTGATGAATGCACCATGTGAGTCTACATGCATACCCAACATTTTAGATGTCAAAATAATTTTAGATATACGACTAGGTTCAATAGAATCCCATATTGCAATTATTTCTTGTGGAAACAACCTCTTGGTAATATCTGTTTCCCTGGAGTGAGGAGTTCCTCTCTTTGTCAAATTGAATTCATAAACAAGTATGTCAACATCCTCTAATTTTAAGAGGTAAGTGCGATGACGAGTTGTATTTTGACCCTTAGTTTTTCACTTTTTATTGACACGTTTTTCAACCATCATCTCTGGCTTGTACACACCATTGAATGGGTGTGTACCTGTTGCATAACAATGCACTTAAATTGCAATAACATATTCCTTTTATTTCTCAATCTTTGTAAGCTTTGCAATCCATAATGAACAACCATGTGGATCTTCAGTCACTAAGACTACAATCATGCTACCCTCCATAATATCATGTACTAAACCCCTGTAAAGGTCTTCCATGGCTTCATGTTGTGCACACGACCTTCAAGAACCAATATAAATTTCTCTTTCTTTTTCTTGTGTAAACTCAATGGCACCTTGAGATTCTTGTTGTTCAACAATGTTTCTTTCTTCAGATTCATTTGGAATATTTTGTGGCCAATGAAATGGAGTCTTCAAAAATGTATCTTCATGTGTTGAACTGGAAATTATGTCACTTTGACCAATGAAAAAAGACTCCTACCAAACAGAATCAACAACATAAGAGTACTCATATGTATCTTTAATGGAATTTTTAATTTCTTCCAGGCATTCAAAATAATCTACATCTCTATTACACCTCCATGCATTATGGATTCCAGCAACTGATTGTAATAAAAATAACCTTGATGCAAATATTGGACGATCTAGAATGAACTTCAAAAATCATAAACTTGATGAAGGCCCCTAGTCTGCAGTAGTTGAATATTTCTTTCTCCATATAAGTGTTTTCCCATAAAAAATTTTGAAACAAAATTGATGTTGGAAGCTAATGTCATTAAGTTGCTCGATACATTTTTCTTCACAATGCGATCCTTGAATAATATTTGTATGCCAAAAGTTTCTTCTAATATATGAAAAACATGCTCTGGAATGTATGCTTTATTAATACATTCAATCAATGATGGTATGCTTCCAACATTTTTCCTCTTTAATGTTACTGAAAAATGACTGAACATTTGATCAATATGATTATGAGTGTGTCCAACAGGAAGGAAACCAACTTTCTCCTTTTGAAATATTCCCAGGTCAACAGGCATGCTTAGATATCCAAACACAATTTGATTTTTATTTTCACGACTAGTGTTGTCCAACTGTAGATAGAGAACTTGAAGAAGATTTCCAGATGAGTGAGTGAACACATGATGAATTATGGTGAATCTGGTCATGTTTATTATGAATATTTGGAGTTGTGAAGTAAACCCCTGGACACATTTTTCAATTGAAAACCATACAACCAACCAAGTGAAACTAAATGAAATTCTCCTATTGTAATTTTTTTTTGTGTATGAAAACATGTGGTAGAAGTGTTTTCTTCTGGTCAATGCCATCAATTATCATACTTAAATATTTGTTAAGAGCATTATAACACTTGTTATGATGTTTGTACAAATTTTCCTTTCACTTGATTGTTGATTCCGATATTCTTGAAGTGCTTTGACTATGGAATCTGCACATGACATAAAATGAAAATATTGATCATATGTTTTCATAGTTGATAACTATCCAATTAAAAAAATAAAAAATAGCAAATACATACCTCTTTATGCCCCTTCAAATGTATCTCTTCTTGATTTAAGAGTAGCACATATACTACAAATACCCATCCTTGACTTCTTAGGTACACAAACATTGTTAAATTGTTTCTTCCATATTCTTGAAAAATATGCTTATGTAATAAAATTACCATTTCCTTCAAAACCTTCAACATATCCTTTGTATAAGTTGTAGATTTTCCTCCTTGAGAAATTATCTGGAATATGTATTGTGTATTTATTTGACATACACTCTCCATGTTTGGAAAAAAAGTCACACATCCATGACTATGTAGTGTTTTTTAATGGCCCACTCTCTCATCCATGATGTACCTTTGAATAAAATAAAGGATCTTTTTTCAACCGTGTTTGGATTCTTGATAGACGAAGATTACCAATTGAGTGATTGTTTTTTAAATCCTTTCTACAAAGTAAAATATTCCTAATGCGATAATCATATTCTATCTTGGTGGATATCATGCACCCTATCAAGTATGAATTTTGCATGCTCTTATTCATTCAAAAATATGTATTCCTTTTATTCAAGGCATACATGTAGTCCATTCTTTTTAAACAATTTTTTTGACAACATTCACTTGAAATCAATTCACTTATGGAAATTGATTTAGTGAGAAATTATTTCCTAGAACTTGTATAACTAGAATGATTTGGATTTATATAAAAAGGTTTAGTCCTGGTCCTAGACACAATGTTTCTTTGCAATGTCTCCACTATTTCATTAGCCTCACTAGAAGGAGTTTCCTCATCACCATAAGGAATATCAAGCAAAAAATTATCAGGAGACTGGACAAGAGAATGTCGATCACCTTGATTTGTTGCAGTTGAATGATTGAGAACATGGTCTTCATTCCTAGGTCCAACATCATCTTCATTGATAATATCATTGATAAGAGGAATATAAAACTCACTATAAAAATGATTACCATCCTCACCAATGTCATTGTATCTTCCATGAAAATATTCACTTGAAAGAAAATCATCATCAGTCGTAGGACTATCAATGCCATTAAGATCCTCACTTGGAGAAAAATTTCCATCATCGTCATCGATACCTTGAAAATCCTCATTTAGAGGAAAATCATCATCAATATTGTGTCCACCATTGACATAATCATCTTCATTGATTTTAAAATCCCCACTTGAGGGAAATTCTTCATCATCTTGCTTAGTACCTTGAAAATATTCTTCAGTATCTTGAAAATCCTCACTTGGAGGAAAAACATCATCATCAACATTGCTACCTTTAAATTCCCCACTTGGGAAATAGTGTCCACTAATGGCATAATCATCTTCACTACTTTGAAAATCCCCACTTGAGGGAAATTCTTCATCATCCTCATTAGTTCCTTGAAAATCCTCACTTGGAGGAAAATATTCATCATCCTAATCGATAACTTGAAAAATAATCACTTGGAGGGAAATCAACACCACCAACATTTTTTCCTTTAAATTCACCACTCGGGAAAGAGTGTCCACCATTTCCATAATCATTATCACTACTTTTAAAATCTCCATTTGAGGGAAATTATTCATCATTCTCATTCATGCCTTGGAAATCCTCACTTGGAGGAAAATCTTCATCAGTACATTCAAAATCCTCACTTGGAGGAAAATCATCATCACCAACATTGTTTTCTTTAAATTCCCCACTCAAGAAAGAGTGTTGGAACCATTGCCATAATCATCTTCACTACTTTCAAAATTTTCACTTGAGGGAAATTATTTATCATATTCATTGGTTCCTTGGAAATCTTCATCGATACCTTGAAAATCCTCACTTGGAGCAAAATTATCATCCCAATCATTTAAACTCTGATCATATTCTCCATTTTGACCTATATTTTGATTATTTTCAATACTATTAAACTGCATAACACATTGATCACCATCATATTCCTTCGCTTTATCATTGGTGCCTTCAAGTTCCTCTAATTTATGACTTTCCTGAGGAACATGCTGAATAACATTGCTTGCACTATGATCAAACTTATGACAAGTTGAAAAATATGATGCCTCATTTATATTACAAGCATTCCCATCGCATTTACTAGTCCCAAAAGAAGAGGTATGTGAACAATTTGTTGATGCCTCAGAAATAAAATCTTCTTTATCTGACGAAGCCATCACTTCTCACTAAGAACATAGAATGATAAAATTGTTCACCCTCCCAATAACAATCTTATAACTTGCAAAATGAACTTTTCCCTCCAAAATCCCCTCCCTCGAAAAAATTCCCTCCAAAATACCTCCCCCCCAAAAAATATTCCCCAGAAAATTTCCCCCCAAAATATTCCCTCCAAAATTTTCCCCTCAATTTTTTCCCTCCAAAACTCCTCCCCCATTTTTTTCCCTTTATTATTTTCCCTTCAAAACTAAAAACAACTTTTACTCTTTTATTTTGTTATTTACTTGTTAATTACAATATTTTTCATGTTTGTTTATTTATTCCACATTCATTAAACTTAGCGATGATCCATATAATTTTAGATATATATGTAGAGAATCTTCTGATTTTTTATTTATCCCACATTTGTTATACTTAATAGTAATTTATATCATCTGTGTTATATATACATAAACTTTTTATTTTATTTTTACATTCCGTGAAATATTAGGTAGCAATCGTTAAATAATTTGGAGCAATCTACAAGGGAGAAACAACAAGAAGACATTCGACGAGAATCTAGCATTTCCTAGATTAGTTATTTTTTAAATTCTTACCATTTACCAAAAAAAACATTTATAAGATCATATTTGAATCACATAATATTTTTTCATTCGAAAATTATAAAAATCCCTAATTTTTTTATATGTTTTCTAATTTTGTCTAAAAAAACACATCTTTTTAAAAAAATTGAGGCATTTTTCAAAGAAATTTTAACAAAATTCTTAGGATTTTTTGAAAAAAAAGAAGAAAAAAACGAAAAAATTTAGGCATAGTTTTTAAAAACATTTTTACTTTTTATTTTTTTTTAGTGAAAAGTTTATAGTTTTGGCCCATGGTGGCTAGTGGGAGGAATGCCCCTCCCACGCAAGACCATGATTTGACCTACGGGTGCACTCAGGGTGATGCTCGACATCACCCCAGCTCCCCCGCGTGACCAAGCCCTGGGCATGGGGTTGTGGCTTGGCCGCGGGGGCTAGCCCCTCGACGACCAAGTCACGTCCTATGTTTCGTGACTTGGCCACTGGGGGGGAGCCCCATGACCAAGCCCTAGGCATGTCAGGGGCTTGGACGTGGGGCTACCCATCGGTGGCCAAGTCATGGCCCGCTAGATGTGACTTGGTTGTAAGGCGTGCCCAGGGCTTGCCCGAGGGGTTGGGGCGATGATGGGAATCACCCCACGCCCCCTGTGACCAAGGAATAGTCACATGGGTTCCACACGACCATGCCTTGGCTACGAGGCTGGACCCCCATGGCTAAGATTGGTCGCGTGGGTAGTTGGGGCAATGCTTTATATCACCTTAGTCCCCGTATGCCAAGGCTTGGTCTTGAAATCACCCCAATGACTCAATGGGTCAATATTTTTTTTACTTTTTTTTTAACTTGGTTGTTATAGTTGATGTTTTTTTTTTTTAATTTATTATAATTTAAAAGGCCTATTTTTTTTTCATATAGGAAAAATGACATGAAATAGATTATCTATGAATGTATTTGGATCCTGATCTGCAATAATGACATCCAAATTTGCAACTTGGACCTCCATGAATGCTAGGAAACAAATTGATAGCACAATGCCTGAGTTGTCAAGGGAAATGAATAATCTTAGAGAGTGGAAATCTGTGGATGGTGAAAACAAATTGGAATATTCTTGGTTTGTTAAAGACAAGCAAGGAGACAATGGAGAACATCTATATTTGTATTTTTTTGAGTTTGAACATGTGCAACGAAATTATCAGGCACTTGACTTGTTACAATATATATGTTTGGTTCTAGATACAGATATTGATTATGCACTCGTCAAACAAGCCAGGACTTATATCAAGATTATATATTGTTCTAAATTGAGCAATTATAACGAGGATGAATATTTTAAAAAATTATGTGCATCCATCATTGATGAAATTGAGAAAGATAATGTAAGTTTTTTTATTTTTATTTTTGTATCCTTTATTATTTTTAGTATCATGTTAATCTTTTAATTTTATTTAAAACATAAATGTTATACTTTATTTTTATAGGATTTTGCTGAACAAATTTCACATATGTTAGTGGGGATTTACTCTATAGAGAAAAGTATCATGGATGTCATCAATGCCTTTCATATTGAAAAGACATAAGAAGGAAGAAAAAGAAACAAAAAGAAATAGAGATTGAAGCTGCAAGAGTAAACAAAGAAGAACATGAAAGAAAAAAGAAAAATGCTCATTCTATAAATCCTAAAAAGGTTACATTTGAAAATGAGGAAACTCCAATTGAAGATTTTGTTGAGATTAGTCCCAATGAGGTTATCACTCCTTCTCGCAAAAAAATAAACAAGAAAACACAAAAGAGAGATGGACAAGGATGATTGCATTCCTATTGATTATGAATAAATCATTGATTATAGATGAAGCCTATTTAAATCATAAGAGGAAGAAAACAAATGTTTTTGATGATGAAGAAGCCATCGTTAGCTCTGAATACTATAATGAAAGTCCTAAAGGTGGAAGATAAATAATAACACCAAGTGATGTTCTAGAGGATGGTATTATAAAAATAATACAACATGTCATTTGAAATAGATTGAGGGCGATGAACTTAGTTGATGATGGCCATACATTTTAGTTGAATGTGAAGTAACTTTATAAACCCATAGAAGGACAAGAAAAATATCAAATTAGAAAACCACATCACTTGCATATTCACAATTTGAAAGCATTGATTAGGTTTAATCCATATACATATGTGGTTGACTACCTAGTTCTTGTTTACCCAATGGAAGTTCCAAGGAGGGATGAATTTGATAGATCAAAATGTTCTGACTAAAAATATTATGTTATTGGAGGAAATCATTATGTAGAGGTTAGAAGAGAATTGATGCAAGAATATCCCAATAATCCTCTTTTTGAGATAGTCAAATGCATAATTTATGCTGGTTTAATAGATTCAGAAGAAAATTTATTGGCATGGGATCATAACAAAAATAATTAGTACAAAATGTCCATGAATTTCATTCAAAGGGTGAGATTTATCCATAATGATTTTTCTAAAATATGTCGCGGGTATATATCAAATGTTGATGCTAAGTTTCACAAGAAATGTTGTATGGAAATATGCTTCCCAATTGATGATGAAAATGAAAAAGAAAGAAATTTGCAAAGGAAGTGAAATATTTAGAGTTGTGGATAACTATTTTCAATTGAGATTTAGAACTATATAGGTATAGGATTTGATAGATGATATCTTCATCATATGGTAAAATATTAGTATAAAAAAACATAGAGTTAAGACGACTAAACCATTAATATGTAGCACAAGTAAGACATGTCCCAGAATAAAAAATCTGCCAGAATATATGACTATGACATCTTGGAGAACGATACAAGGAGTGAAGGATGAGAAACTTATCATAGCCATATTATCACGTGTAAGGTCGGGTAATTTGTCAATGGAAGAAATGTGTGATGAATTTAAAAAGTAATTTTGTTGAGATTTTATTTATTTATGTTAGGACAATAACATTAATTTTTTCAGTTTAACGTATCAATGTTCTATGTATTTTATTATATATATCATTATAACATTATTTATTTATTTTTATGCGAATAGGCACCCCCCTATTGGAATTGATGAGTTAATGAAGATTTTAATTACAAAATCCAATCTTGTGGCCAACATTTAAAGAGGCCATCATATTCTTCGTTGTTCTCCCAATTCAATGAATAAGATTTAATGCTCATAACTTTCTTTCATTTATAAATGCATCGGTTAACTTGTTTACTTTTTCACATTTACCTAATCATATTAAGAAATTAATATCCAACCATATGATTTCCACGTTTAATTGATTACCAATATTTTTTCTTACGACATTTGGATCCCATATATCATATTGGAACCTCATCTCCATTTCCATTTCCATGGATCCCATGTATCATATTGGGGCAAGAGTTTTTTTAATGCATGTGAACCGTGCCATCTACTGATGCCACGTTCCTGCATTTCAATTTCAATTTTCAATTAACAATATTAGGTGGAGAGCCGATAGGTGAAGAGTGGTAGGGTTTTAATTTTGCCTCACACATTTCCATTTCTGGTCGGATGTTGTTAAGTTTTAGTTCTTGGCATTTCACATAATTTATTTTAAATCTATCTCCATACATGCTAATATTTGTATTCATTTTTAATGCAAGATGCACTCTCATGAAAGTTGCAGTTCTAGTTTGAGCGGACAATGGTAAAGTATCTGAAATTTATAATTAGGGTTTAAGTTTTTAATTTTTAGTTATTAATTATTAATAGTGTTTATTAATTCGTATATATAATGTAATTTTGTAGGGTTTATTTTTTCATTGTTTCCACTGGATAGCTTCGCTGGTTATAATCAAATCTGTTATACAAGATGATTCTCTTCTTGTAATCATGTATTTCAGTACCAACTATTTGGCCATCATCGTCACCGTCTTACCTTTCAGTACCATTTATTTGGCTGGTTACAGACGCAATGGTAGATTCGGATCCATATCTGGATCCAGAAGCAGTGGACCCCGTTGACTCATATACAGAGCCTTCAAATGGATTATATTCTATATTCAGATTATTTTGATGGATAGATATTCTAATGAAACTTGTATTATGTTTAGTTATATATTTATTATATAAATCATTTCATTTTTTTTTAAATTACTATTAAAAATAATTTTCACTCCATACCTTTGCTCTAAGCGATCACATGCCTGTTTAGTTATATATTTATTATATCAATCATTTCAATTTAAAAAAAAAAACCATTAAAGATAATATATTATATAAACGCATGGCTGGAAAAGTCTTACAAATTAATATATTCAAAACTAACACATTGAATATGGATAAAGATCATGAGTGGAAAAGCCTTGAAAATTAATCCAGTGATATCCAAAATGAATAGATTGATGAAATATAAATAAGAAACATTTAGTCCGAAAATATCTTTAAAGAAATGGCAATATCAATCATATAATTTTTTTTTTAACTGATAAAGATAATAGGTTATATAAACTTATGGCTCCAAAAAAACCAATCTCAACCATATAGATTCTTATTATTTTAATGAACTTATGACCTAGGATGAGCTTGTTGTAGAAGCACATTTAATTTGTCCAACTATATGACTTTACATTGGAAATGATTTTCAATTGTGCCATTGAAATGGAGGGATTAGGTTCACATTTACCCAACTTTCCATACAAAATTAAGATGATAATAAAAAATTATTAATTTATATTAGAATTAGATTTATTAATATTATTATTAATATTTTTTTAATAATAATTTATTAATCACAATATTAATATATAATAATATTTTATTAAATTTATTAATAAAATATTAATAATATTTTATTAATATGACTGTGATAATTATAATCATTAATAATTTTATTAATAAAATATTATTAACACTTTATTGTTATTTTACATAATACATTTATAAATATTATGTAATAATAATAAAAATAATTAATTTTATTATTGGTTATTATTAATATAAGTAATTAATTATATTATAAATGAGTTTTATTAATAAAATATTATTAATATTTTATTGTTATTATAAAGTAGTAATAATAAAAATAATTAACTTTATTATTTACTATTATTAATATAAGTAATTAATTATATTATAAAGGAGTTTTTTTAAGAGTACACATGTCTTTTATATAATATCTTTTAAATAATGATTATTAATGTTTAATTATGTCAACAATATTACATTAATAATATATTAAGGTTAATGGTTATTAGGGTTTAGGTTATTAGAGATAGTACACACATGTCTTTTATATAATAATTATTAATTAATATTAATCCTTAATTATGTTAATGTATTAATAATATATTAAGGTGAATGATTATTAGGTTAGTATTGTTAGGATTGTTAAAATTATTAAAGATGATTAATATAGTTATTATTAATATTAAAGGGGTTTTAATTATTATTATTAGTTAATAATAATAATAACTATTAATATTATTTATACTACTTTATTAATAATCATTAATACATATCAATACTTTATTAAATTTATTATTAATACTTTATTAATAGTAAAAATTATAGACATTACAAACATTAATAATAAAGTATTATTAATACTTTTTTATTATGAATATACATAATTAGTTATATTATACAAAGGGTGTTATAAGACATCCTTTTATTTTAATGATTAAAAAATATGGTTTAATGAGTGTGGAATTTATTCTTTTTAGTATAGGGGTTTTAATAAAAGTTTTATATGTGTGTGTCAATGTGGAATTTAATGAAAGTTTTGTATGGGTGGGAGACTTATTTAGAACAACTAAAAATTATCATCTGTAAAGTTAAAGATGATTTTTTGTCATTTTCTTTATAACAAGTATGATTCTAAGTTTCTTTCTATGTAATACATCACATGAGTTCAAAGTTCCTATCTTTGTGACAATTGAAACACTTTTTTATATTTTCTTCAAAAACATGGAGAAAACTTTATTTCCATAATGTGTGGAACATGAACCAACCTTGTCATGTGACAAACATAACCCAATGTTGTAATATTAAAAGTAAAGTCAAAGTTGCAATATGAATAACATAGTATTGTTGCAATGTGACCATCATAGCCCTACTGTCACAATGTGATGAACATAGCCCCATCATAGCTTCGTTGTCATTGTCACATTTTGACAAACATAGTAACATAGCAATGTTATGAACCTAACCCTATTTCCAGAATGTGACAAACATAGCTTCGTCATCGCAAAGTGATGAAAATTTACTATTGTCGCAATGTGATGTGAAACAAATATCCTAACATCATAATGTGAGAAACATTTCGAAATGTCACAATATGACAAACATATGCCCCCTCGTCGCAATGTGACACAAATATCCTAATGTCATAATGTGAGAAACATTTGTAAATGTCGCAATATGACAAACAAACCCATTGTCCCAATGTGACATAAACAAAATAATGTCACAATGTGACAATCATAGCCCAACATTGCAATGAGACGACCATTCCTTGATGTTGCAATGTGACAAACATAACCCATTATCAAAATGTAATAAATCTATTCTGATGCCATAGTGTGATAAAAAAAAATGCTATGTTGCAATGTGATGACCATAACTTTATGATGTGATGTGACGAACAAAACTTGATGTCACAATCTAATGAATAAAACCTTATCATCATTGCAATGTGGCAATAAACCATGGCTAACCATAATAAACATGGTCCAACATGGTCTTGATGTCATAATGTGTCAAACATTTCCTAACGTCGCAATGTGACGAACATATGCGAATGGCACAATGCAAAAAACATTGCCCTATTGTGACAATTTAACAAAATAGCCCCATTGTCGATGTCACAACCATTTTGTATTATCGCTCTGTGAAGAATATAACATCATCAACCCAATGTGATTAAAATATCCTCCTCGTTGCAATGTGACAGAAATAACATAACATCATAATGTGATAAACATTTCCAAATGTCGCAATGTGACAAACATAACCCATTATCGCAGTGTTATGTACAAAGCCTTATACCGCAATTTGAAAAACATTGCCCAACATTGCAATGAGATGACCATTCCCTGACATCACAATGTGACAAATATAAACCACTTTCAAGATGTGACAAACCTATCCCAATGCCATAATGTGATAAACAAAAACCCTACCTTGCAATGAACATAGCCCCAATCATAGCTTCATCTTCATCATCACATTTTAACAAACATAGTAACATAGAAATTTTATGAACCTAACCCTATTTCAAGAATGTGACAAACATATATTCGTCGTCGCAAAGTGACGAAAATTTACTATTGTCGCAATGTGATGTCAAACAAATATCCTAACATCATAATGTGAGAAACATTTCAAAATGTCACAATATGACAAACATATGCCTCGTCGTCGCAATGTGACACAAATATCCTAATATCATAATGTGAGAAACATTTGTAAATGTCGCAATATGACAAACATATGCCTCCTCATCGCAATGTGACACAAATATCATAATTTCATAATGTGAGAAACATTTATAAATGTCGCAATATCACAAACATAACCCATTGTCCCAATCTGACATACACAACCTAATGTCTCAATGTGACAAACATATCCCAACATTGCAATGAGGCGACCATTCCTTGTCATTGTAATGTGACAAACATAACCCACTATCAAAATGTAATAAACCTATTCTAATGCCATAGTGTGATAAGAAAAAAACACTATGTTGCAATGTGATGACCATAACCTTATGATGTGCTATGACAAAAAAAAAATCATGTCACAAACTAATGAAGAAAACCTTATCAACATTGCAATGCGACAATAAACCATGGCTAACCACAATAAACATGGTCCAACATGGTTAACCATAATCAACATGGTCTCGATGTCGTAATGTGTCAAACATTTCCTAATGTTGCAATGTGACAAACATATGTGAACGCCACAATGCAACAAGCATTTCCCTATCATGACAATTTAACAAAATATCCCCATTGTCACAATGTCACAAACATTTTGTATTGTCACTTTGTGAAGAACATAACATCATCAACCCAATGTGATTAACATAGCTTGCTTGTTGCAATGTGACAAAAATAGCCTAACATCATAATGTGATAAACATTTCCAAATGTCGTAATGTGATAAACATAACCCATTTTCACAATGTTATGTACAAAACCTTATGCCGAAATGTGAAAAACATCACCCAACATTGCAATGAGACAACCATTCCATGACTTTGTAATGTGAAAAATATAACCCACTTTCAAAATGTGACAAATCTATTCCAATGCTATAATGTGCTAAACAAAAACCCTACCTTGAAATGCGATGACAAGAACCTTATGATGTCATGTTACGAAAAAAACCTAATGTCGCAATTTAACGAAGAAAATTTGATCAACATTGCAATGTGATAGTGCCTTATGATGTGATGTGACGAACAAAAATTGATGTAATAATATTTTAATAATTTATTTATTAAAGTATTAATACTTTAATAATGTTTTTATTAATGTATTAATACTTTAATAATATATTTATTAATATATTATTGTTTTAATAATGTATTACTTTATTAGTGTATTAATATTTTATCAATATATTGATTAATAATGTGTTTATGTATTGATACTTTAATATGTTACATTATACATTTTTGTATTAGTACCTTAATCTTGTCTATATTAGGCTGAGGCTTTGTCTATTTACATTTTGCTATATGTGACTATGTAACCGGATTTGGGACAGATCTAATTTTTATGTTTTTGGAATTGGCTATGACTATCTGGGGGTTGGTGGTGTTGGATTATAGAGAGGGGAGATGAATCTGTAATAGTGTAATTATAATCTTTTTTCTTCAAATGTTATATCAATGTAGAATTATTATCCAATAATGAGGAGTAAGAAATAAACAATCACACACATACACAATACACCAGTGTTTTACGTGAAAACCCAAATCGGGAGAAAACCACGAAATGTTTTTTCTTATATGTATTGAAGAATTACATTCATTGGAAGCACCGACTTCCTTTGTTTTCTAGCTGCAAATGGAAGGAGGCTCCAACCCACTAGTTTCTTAGGCTACAACCTGAAGGAAGCTCCAACTCCCCAATTCTTTGGCTATAGCTAGAAGGAGGCTACAACCCCCTATGTTCTCCGACTACAACCGGAAGGTGGCTACAACCACCTGTCCTTTCCCCATCCTGCCACCTTGAAGTAGAAGTAGAATGATGGAATCACTATAACACTATCACTGTGAGATATACCGCTATAAACCTGTACCAATAAATTTGAACCATGCATCAACCTGTACCTCAACCTGTAATCAACCTGTACCATAAACAAGTGCATCAACCATGCACCAACTTGTACCAAATAACCTGTAATCAACCTGTACCATAAACAAGTGCATCCAACCATGTACCAAGTATGTACCAATCATGTGTCAACTACTCATCAACTATGACT
>JASDQU010243934.1:76867-102096 GCA_032191745.1 Picea mariana
TTGATCGGACAACGAATGGGGCTTCTCAACTTTTCCTGTGCATTGGTTGACTTATTCAATATTTCCATCGATCCCGATGACACTTTTGCAATGCGCTCTTCCTTCTGAGTTTTGATCTTCATTCACTTCTGTACAATGTTTTTTCTTCTGAGCTTTGATATTCATTCGCTTATGTACAAAGTTTTCCCTTCTGAGCTTTGATCTCTGCATTTTCTAACCCTCCTGAGCTTTTATCACAAGAACATTGTTGATCCTATTGTGATCAATAATAATCACAAATTTCTTCAGTTTGACCCTCCTCCTAAGCTTAGGATTTTGTTCTTCTACATATTGTTCGCTCCTCCTGAGCTTACGCTTTCGATATTTGCATATTGTTTGATATTTTCTGCTAACTGATATATTGTTGACATCAATGACAATCTCATCTATATTAATGATAATTCATCGTAAAAACAAAGAATTACATCGACTGTTGACATCAATGACAATATTTCCAACAATTTGCCCCTTTGTCATTGAGGGAAACCCACTAACTTCATATGCAAAACTCCCCCTATGATGATTATTTCTTCGTATGAAGTTTTCTCTCCCCCTTTGACATTAATGGAAAAGGGTTTTTCCTCCTGTGGTAAAGCTCTGTATGTTACTGACCAGAATCTGAACTTGGGTAACTCTTCCTAAAATAATCCTTTTCTTTTCATAACTAAATGACTCCCCCTTTCAATATTCTCTCTCTCTATTTCTGACTACTCTCCCCCTTTGTTTATGAAAATGTATCTCTTCCTAACAAGGTTTATTCCCTTGTTAATTTACTAACTTCTTGTCTCAGTTGATTGGGATTTTTGTGTTTCAAATGAGTAGCCTTCTTGATACCAATTTTTTTGTGGTGATCAAGTATTTTCAAAACTTAATATATTTACTTTCTTATTTACTAACCAAAATACTTCCCCTGAGTTTTTACTGATTGTTCTCCCCCCTTTGTTTCTAAAAGTGTAGTTTTTTTCTGACAGGGTCTCTCCTCTTGTTATCTCTGCAGGATGTCATGTACCTCATTTTGTACATTAGAATGTTGTTTTTGTGGATGTCGTTGTCCTACCAGAACACTGCACAATTGTAGCTCATATTATTCAAACAACCCTTGGATCTGCCATTGATTCTCTTCGATCTTTGATCAGATGTATCCATATTTATCCAAGATGATTCTTTACTGTACATTGCTCTTAAGTTGTCTGGGAAAGTTTATACTATGCTTGTCACATGACTGCAATTCTCTTTGCAGAAATTAACTTCACTCCTGTTCACTTGTTAAGTCTTTTCTATCTACATCTGTGAGTGTACTGGTTTCTTGAACTTTGTTCTTTGATCTTCTATTACTGCAACTTCATTTTTATTCCATTTTTCATTTACTTTTTTTTTTCGTATTGTATGAATCATTTCTCATTGACTGTTTTCTTGAGTTCCAACAGTTATTGGCTTTGTGTCCATATCCACCACAACTATAGCATCTCATAGTGTAACAAAGTGCAACAATATGTCCAACATGATTGCAGTTCAAACATCTTATACTGTTGTTGAACCTACCAAATTGTTTTCTTCCATGATGCCTACAATCCAAGGCTTTATGTCCATATTCATTACAAGAAAAATAATAACCGTTAAAAACACTCTCATACCTTCTTTGATTCATCCATGAAGGTGTCTCTCTTCTAAACTTGATTTGAGGTGTATTATTAGCTTCTGGATGTCTTCCTTGATCTGATCTTCTAAATTTTGTAGTGTTTCTTTTATTTCTTGAACGTGAAGAACTTGAGTCATACCTTCTTTCAATTTTTACAAATGAAGGAGCTATGTCAGACCTGTCTTCATCCTTTACAAATGAAGGAACTATGTCAAACCTGTCTTCATCCTTTACCATTGAAGGACTGGCATCAGGTTTCTTAGGAGTATTGATTTCTTCCTTGTTGCATCCAAGACCGGATTTATCATTTGGTGATATCTGACTATCCAAGATCTCATCCAAGGTCATGGAGTTGTTCAATAACTTTATTTGGGTGTTTGAATTCTCAACTTTCTTTCTAAAATTCACAACTTTTTCTTCCAGCTCATGACATGATTCTTCCTTTTTGTTCAATTGGTTCCTCACTAACTCCTCCCTTCTTTTGGCTTCTTCAAGTTGGATTTTAAGATTGACATAGCTTTCCTTTAGTTCTTTTAGATTTGTAAGGCTTTTGTTTGGTTCATCATCTTCCTTCTTTTCTTCTTTGGCTTGACTGATTTCATTTTTCAGCCTCTCGATATCTTCTTCCTTTGCTTGACTGATTTCATTTTTCAGTCTCTCGATCTCCTCTTACTTTTCTTTTGTTAGATCAATAATTTTTTTTTTTCAATATTTTGATCTTTTGTTCTTTGTTTTCTAACTAAATGTTTTTCTCAGATATAATTTTTTCATTGTTTTTGAGATTTTATTTTATATCCAGGGCATGCCTTTGATTGCTAAGCTCATCATCTTCCTTCTTTTCTTTTACTTGACTAATTTCTTTCTTCATCTTCTTGATCTCCTCTTCTTTTTCTTATAAATGATTATGTTGCTCATTTATTATCTTTTCATTGTCCTTGAGCATTTGCTTTATTTCCAAGATATGCTTTTGACTCTTTTCAAGAAATTCTTTAGTGTAGTCATGAAGATAGCTATAGTCTGAATCATTATGGTCATAGAAGTATTCGCAAAGACTCTAATCAACCTTTTGTTTGGCCTTTGATAGTTCTTCTTCTGCTTCTTCCATGAGATAAATTCTAACAGGACATTCTTTTATTGTATCCGAGTCTTCTTCTTTAATTGCAGGGGAGGATTCAATATCAACATTATTGCAATCAAAATATTGTGGAGAGTCTTTACCTTTATTGATGACTGATTCTTCCTCTTCATCCTTGATAGGAATGTCTTCTGTGTCTTATCTTTTGGTTTGATACATCTCTTCTAACTTCAGCCATAAGTCTTTGGCGGATGTCCATAGTCCTATGCTTGCCTTGACTGTATCTGATAATCCATTGAAAAGAATCTTCAATGCCACTTCATTGTTCTTCCTTTCTTTTCTTTGGATTGTAATCTTGGATAGATTCTTTGAGGTAGTTAAGTCACAGGGCTTTCTTACTACTGAATTCCAAACTTCATACCCTTTTGACTTCAAATATTGTTTCATATTTTCTCTCCATGAGGAATAATCTGTTCCATCAAATAAGGGAGCTTCAATTGCGAATAGAGCCATCTGTCCACCCATTTCTTCAGGATCTACCTTCCTATGGTTAAACTGTGTTGAAGGAACCTACTCTGGTGCCAATTGTTGAACACACCTCCCACACTAAGAGGGGGGGGTGAGTTAGTGCGTGGACTTTTCTAACTTTTCTTACTACAAGTTAGCAGCTAAAAAATAAATGAAAAAATTAAGAACAATTAAATCATAATCATAATGGACAAGAGTGTAACGATCCCCCCAACCAATCCTGAGGCTGGGGTACACCACTCCAGAGAAACTACTCATGCTTTGATGCCAGTCGGTGACATTCCCAGCCATCGGGTCGGGCCTTTCTACTCTAGGGAACACTTTCGTTCCCATACTGTGGAACATACAATAGCATACCCAGTAGTCAACTAAGAAATGCCACCTAAATTTACTCTTTAGAATGCATACAACTAAAACATATACATACAACACACTCACGGAAGCTTTACATCTAAACATAAACAAACAATTACTTTCTGTAACATACGACTTTTATATTAAAATAACAGTAATTACCGATATGCATCATTTACATGAAATTACCCATAAGCACATAAGAAATCATAGTCACATATATGATAAAATCGTAACATAGGCATGTAAATAATAAAACAACATATCCATATATCATACAATTGGTACTTATCTTAGAAATACTGTCACCAACTGCTTACAGACCATCCACAAACCTCCCAGACATAGACTACACTRTTCATCACTCTCAAYAGTGAATCACCCCTGAGTTGGGATTGAACTCCACCTAGGGTAAGGGATTCCTATCCATGATAAGGCTCATGGAAAACAGGAAAGACTCTGTCTCAGGTGTTCACTCAAATAATAGCCTACAGCCTCTCATTCCCCACATGCCTATCCCACCCAAGGAAGTGTKCCCCTTCTCGGCTCAACAGTCCCTCGGCTACCCCACTTCCCTTCTAGGGCTTCAACAATAAGCTGRACCGAAAGTCTCAGAGCGATGTAGCTACAGTTTAGCACCTACGTAAATCAATCCCCAACAATTCTCTYGCGCATAGAACTACTCACAGGATTGAAAACCCGCTTCTTCAATCCCACTCCAAGCTAACTAGGTACACCAACCAAAAAGGATGGGGAAACAGGGTTCGGAAAGGTGAAATGGTTGTCTCAAGGATAGCGAAATGTATGAGTGAAATGGTCATGGAGTCATTGACTGGATAACTGAGTGTATTTTGGAATCACTGTGAACTCCACCTGATGGTCCCTCCTTTCCCCGTTCGTAAGGTATCTCCCAAAAAAATCCCCCCCCCCGAGCTGAGCTAAGTTTCCCCACGATATGAATGCATTTCCCCAACTTGACACTTGTCATATCAGAAGTTCATTTTGTCCACTTGTCCCCAACTTTAGAACTTAGGATAAACTAATTATCCATACTTTATGTTTTAGGAAATATTAATATAATATTCCCTTGACTTTTGGCCCTCCCTTTCCCTAACTGGTGAAGTTCAGTCCCCCATCTCTTTTATCATGGTCGGTCTGTGCGTAGTGATGTATTTTATATTAATCATGAGTCATGTACAAAGTAGGTGCTCTAGCCTTTAACATCTAGGCACGCTGGCCTAATTCCAAGACATAAGCATTTCGGCTTATAATACTGGCTCACCAGCCTATAATGCATATTATATACACAAAGGTTCACTAACCTTAATATTGCATGCATTTATTTACTGCGCGTTGTATCCTCTGTCTTTAATATTTCACACACCTTAGTTACTGTGAGAAGTATCAGAAATGTGCACATTACATCCCTTTACTACGCAGTATATGTGCACACCATGCCATGAAAGGTGTATTACAAAAATGATGTCTAAACAACTCACTAGCTTAAATATACTTGGATTATATTTACATTTGGGTTCGACTGAGGGATATTACAAAGAGATACTAGATGTTTGTGTAAGCTTTTGTATAATTGATATGTATATATATGTGAATATAGTAATATGAATTTTCCCAGCACCAACTATTATGTATCAACACCAATTGAAGTAAGGAGAACCAACTCCTTGGAGAGGACCAACTCTCAAGTAAGACCCATCTTACCACAAGACCTAGCTTGTTGATAGAATGTTGTCTATCCAACTAGAGTTCATATGGTAGTTCAACCAACTGTAGTAGTAGTGATCCGTTATTGAATCAATTATGTTTCAAATCAGAGGTATACCATCAACACTCATTACTGCACTTCATCTTCTCTCTAAAATTCATGCCTTCCTCACTTTGTCTTTCCTCTGACATTCACGCCTTCTTCACTTCTTCTTTCCTCTTATATTCGTGCCTTCTTCACTTCTTCTTCTCTCTAATAATCGCATGGACCTCGGGTCAACATCCCCTTCATTTTTCTCTACAGGCTACTCTTCCTCAATGAGCCTCTCTTTTCCACAAGCTTGTTCACTTCCATAAGCACAGAACACTAATGAATCAGTCATGGTTGTATTTATAGTTTCTTATGCTTATAAATTGTTTAATTTATTTAGCCGACTTGTGCAACGAGTTATAACTAACTTGTCTATTTAAAACAACTTTGGGACCACCATAGATCATCATTTCTGGTCTTCAACTTTAAACCTGGCATCCCCTTTTCTTTCATAAATCGATCAAAGGATGGATTGATCTCCTTCGTCTCTGTGATAACAGAAATAGGCACTTCCTTCAAAAGATGTTCATATGATCATAGGCATAGAACCACAGGCTTAAAAATTTGAGCGAGGCATTCAATTCTGCCTTTTAAATCTATTTACCATATGACCAATGGAGTTAATCAAATGTGAAACGAGTGCTTGAGCTCTTATCAATTCAAAGGTCATGATTCAATCTCCCGATGAGATGGACGATTGTCAGGACTTCAGGACTTCACCATTCAGGTTTTTGAGACTTGCAACATGTCAAATATCCTGGAGCAGATTTCATGAATAGATCAGATGGTTCAAATTTACTTCGTGGAACCAAATCAATGGTCATATTCGATCCTTACATCTCTCCTTCATTTCTTAATCCAATGGCCAGGAATTAATCAAGCAATGAGATGGATGGCCACCTTTTACTCCATGACTTCATCTATTATTCTTATTATATCCTTCCACTGTATTTTGATCAATGGTTGAGAGTACATTCGACATCAGATCGATGGTCGATATCTCCTTCAGCTCTTCCGGAGCTGTCAATCCATTGACATGTGTCCCTTTCGGATCAATGGTCGAGATATCCTTTGGATCTCTGTACTTTGGAGATTTCAAATCTCAACCCCTTCTTTCCCTCGGAGTGATCACATGTTGAGTAAGTCATAAGTGGTGGAGAATGCTTGTTGTTAGTTAATACTTCCACTTCCACTATCCTTCCACTGTAGAATATCGATGGTCGAGAATTCTCCCGAATTGATCTTCAGATCGGACATCTCGTTTCCAGTTTGGGACTTCTGCATTCAAGAGTTCAGAACTTTGGGCAAGTGCAGATGGTTAACATTCTGAAGAAAAACTCCCATAGTGACGTAACTTGCTTATGTCACTTGATGATGTGTCATGAACTGAGTAGCTTCCACATGTCACTCTGAATCGTGATTTGCACATACCTGAAACACCAACTCAAATTGACACTTGTCATTCTTTGAATATGCCATGTGTCCTTGCTGACGTGGTCTGTCATAGTTTCTTGCTAACATGGTCTGCCACATGTYCTTGTAGACGTGGTATGCTATGTGTCCTTGCTAATGTCGTTTGATTACCAACAAMTCTAATCCAATGGTCATTGTATGTCCTCCAAATATGATGGTCCTTATTAATTTCRGATTTCTAGGCTTCGGGTATTTTGAATCTCAAACTGAATTCTTGAAGTGAGATTTCTCCAGAGCATAACCTCCTCACAACTTTAGACCCGAACTGAACATTGTTCRATGATCATGTTCTTAGATAGATGGCTCGATCTATCTATGGTGCAACTCTTCTAGCTTATCCTATCCTTCCACTTAGAGTGATCCAACAACTAGAGGAAATTCGCATAAATGAGATCTCAGATCTTACCTCGCTTATCCTATCCGTCCACTCGAGAATGATCTGATGAATGATGGGAATTTGGGTTTGATATGATAGCTGAAGGGTATTCAGATAACAAAAAACTCATTCTTTCTGCTTATCCTGTCCTTCCACTCAAAAGTGATCCAACGGTTGATGTAGACTCTTCAAAGCAAATTAACGATCGACGATGATTGTGAAAGAACAACTTGCGAGTGATTTAACTCAACACCCAAAATTTGCAATTTGAAGTTGTGCATTGTTGGTGAGTCAACCATAGTCATTGATCTTTGAAGCTATAAGATCTGATGGCCCTGACTAATTGCGAGATTGGAAATAGCACGTTGTTTAGTTCTCCTTTCGATCTTCGCAATCTCTCCATGTTGTTGATCTGGCGATTTCACATCCGACGACCACAACTCAATCCGACTTAATTTGATCATTTTTTGGATCAACCACAGTCATTGATATTAGAGTCTATGAGATCTGACGATCTAGACCAATTGCAGGATTGGAACTAGCGAGTCATTTAATTCTCATTCCGATCTCTGCAATCTATCCTTGTTGTTGATCTAGCGATTGCACATCCGATGGTCACAACTTATTCTGGCTTGTTGGATCAACCACAGTCGTTGATGTTCAAGTCTATGATATCTGATGATCTAAACCCATTGCGGGATTGGAACTAGCAATTTTCTTAATTCTCGTTCCGATCTCTGCAATCTATCCTTGTTGTTGATCTAGCTTGAAGATTCGATGGTCATGATCCTCAAATGGTCCTCAAGCCCAC
Organism: Picea mariana; assembly: GCA_032191745.1. Lineage (NCBI taxonomy): Eukaryota > Viridiplantae > Streptophyta > Pinopsida > Pinales > Pinaceae > Picea > Picea mariana. The sequence continues at coordinate 84,979 of JASDQU010243934.1, forward strand.
GATCACTCATATGACCAATGTTCGTAATATGAGATGGTCAACATGGTCAATTTCTTGATTGGATGGCTCCTGAGGCTTCTCACCTTTTCCTGTTCATTGGTAGACTTCTTTAATATTTCCATCGATCCCGATGACACTTTTGCAATGCGCTCTTCCTTCTGAGCTTTGATCTTCATTCGCTTCTGTACAACGTTTTTCCTTCTGAGCTTTGATATTCATTCTCTTTTGTACATCGTTTTCCCTTCTGATCTTTGATCTCTACATTTTCTAACCCTCCTGACATTTTATCATAGGAACATTGTTTATCCTATTGTGATCAACAATAATCATGAATTGCTTCAGCTCACACCTCCTCCCAAGATTACGCTTTAGTTCTTTTGCATATTGTTCGCTCCTCCTCCTGAGATTACGCTTTCAATCTCTGCATATTGTTTGATATTTTCTTCTAACTGATATACTGTTGACATCAATGACAATCTCATCTATAGTAATGATAATTCATTGTAACAACAAATCATTACATCAACTATTGACATCAATGACAATATCTCCAACAAAGCCTAGTAGTTTATTGGTTTACAATGTTGTGGTTATAAATCTAACATATGAGGAAAAGGATTTTAAAGGAAATATGGTTAACATTTATCAAAAACCACAAGCATTAATTAATTATCTTATAAATACAATTTAAAATGAAGGAGATTGGGTTTTGGATTTGTTCTCAGGTTCATGTAAGAATTATGATCTAATATTTATGAAATCATACTTCAATCTTATATTGTTTTTAATTTATGTATTTTTACATTATTTAACTTCATTAGTTATTTTGTATTTGGTGATTAGGTACAAAATTAGCGTGTTTCTTACAGAAAGGAAGAAATTGCATTGTCATTGAAAGAGACCCAATATAGTGCATTTTTATTCAACAAAGAATAAATTTTATTCCATATCTTCCAGATGAAATGTAAGAAGTTGGATTGAGGAAAGGATATTTTAGTGAATCAAAGGTGGAAAAAATTTCAAACGAACCTCAAGTAAGGATTGATTGGAAATGATCACTTTGGAGAACTTGCGGATATGAAAGACCTAATGGAAGAGAAAACTGATACAATGGAATCAAAAAATGATGTCGAAGAAGATGATAATGTGTCTGTTGAGAATGATGAATTTGGGATATCCATGATATTGTTGATTATTTTTAAGATGCCCTTGAAGACGATGCTCAATTTTGCAAATTTTTTATGAGCTATAGCTATAATGTTTTGACTTTCAGATTTTAAAATAAGAATGAATATATATCTATTGTTGTTTTATGATGAATCCTTTTTATTGTTTTCTTTTTACTTTTATTTGTATGTGAATCACTATACTAGGGAAAATTTTATTAAATGTTGTCATATTTTTACTTCAAATATATAAAAATATGGAAAAAATGTTAATTTTTTATAAAATTTTCACTTTTTTGTTCAATTATGTCCATACAAATGATTTATTTGACATGTTATTTTAAACTAATAGGTACCAAAATGTATAGGTTTTTTTTATTATATATGGCTGTAAAATGTATAGTTTTTTGCTAAATATTAAAAAATAGTGTTATTTAACTAAATTATTTTCTATGTATTGAAGTAAAGGTAAAAATGTGTTAAAAATGATGTTTTCCACTATATTTTAAAAGTATGGAACCGTAAATTAATTAAGGAGACACAATTATATGAAAAGTATTTATTTAAAAAAATAAATGGTAAAAAACATTTTGAAAAATCTTAATTTCAAAAAAGTAAATGGTAAAAAATATTTTTAAGATTGAAAGAAGCAAGGAAAAATGAGTAAGAACACCATTGAAAAAAAATTGGAAAAATTAGAAAATAGATGAAAAATAAGTATTTAAAAAAATGATGTCGAAACATTATGGATCAAAAAATTTAAAATATCAAAAAACCACCTTAAAAGGGAGGGGGTTGCTACCTGTAGCACCATTTTTTAAAACGAGGTAAAAAATGTGACCCCCCAAAAAACCAGAACTAACTATGTTCTTTGTAAAAGCAATAAAATGTGCCATTTTAGAGAATCTATTAAACACAACATAAATAGAATCATTACCTCTTTGTGTTCTTGGAAATCCTAACACAAAGTCCATACTCACCGAATCCAATGGCTTGTTTGGGATAGGTAGTGGCTAATAGAAACCTGCATTATGACTTCTCCCTTTAGAATTCTGACAAATTCTACATCTCTCCACAAAACTTTTCACATCAGTATGCAAATCTGGCCAAAAATAAAAATAATTAACCTAAGCATAGGTCTTGTCCCATCCAAAATGTCTTGAGAGTCCTCCACTATGCTTTTTCTTGATCATATTTTACCTCATTGAGCACCTTGGTATACACAACTTATTGTCCTTGAACAACAATCCCTCTAGTATCATGTAACTTAACCATTGGCTTCTATTATTGGAAACGAGATTTTGACGGGATGCATAAGCATCTTTGAAATCCTCATCTTCTTTATACATTTATTTTAGTCCATCAAATCCTAAAGTGACAACTTGAAACTCTTGAAAAATAAAATTAATCATACTTAATGCATCTGCAACTTTATTTTCCTTACCACTCGTATGCTTAATCACAAATGTAAAATTCTGTAGAAATTCAACCCACTTAGCATGTCTTTGAGTCAGTTTTGTATGACTACTTATGAATTGTAATGCATGATTATCAATGTATAGAACAAATTATTTGGGCATGAGATAGTGTTTCCATTTCTTCAGTGCTTGAACAATTGCATAAAAAGTCTTATCATGTGAAAAATATTTTTTCTTATCTTCATTCAACTTTTCACTAAAATATGCATTTGGTTCTTGACTTAAGAAAAATCCTATTGTAGTCCCACTAACATCAATTTCAACTTGGAAAAACTTACCAAAGTCTAGCTAAGATAAAACAAGATTTTCAGTGATCTTCTTCTTCGACATTTTGAAATTTTTATCAGCTACTTCTATCCATTTAAATGGATTCTTGTTTTCCTTGATTTTTTTCGAAAATTGGAACACATAATTGACTGAAAATTATTATAAAATTTCTATTAAAACTTCTTAAACCATGGAAACTCCTTACCTCAAACACATTCCTTGGAATAAGCCAATTCATTATTTCGTGAATGTTTTCTAGATTCATATTTAAACGATGTTTAGATATCAAAAATCCCAAATAGATGAGCTCATCCTTCATAAAACTACATTTCTTCAAATGTATCAACAACTTATTCTTCTGTAAATTACTCAAGACTATCTTGAGATGTCTCAAATGTTCTTCTCTTGTTTGATTATGTATCAAGATATCATATAAATACACTATTACAAATTTTCTAATGAATTCTTTCAAAACCTCATTCATCAATCTCATGAAATTACTTGGAGCATTTGTGAGTCCAAAAGGAATCACCAACCATTCATACGATCCACTATTAGTTTTGAAACTAGTCTTCCATTTATCCCCTTTTCTTATCCTTATTTGATGATATCCACTTTTCAAATCAATCTTTGAAAAATACTTAGCATCATTCAAACACATACAACACCCTCCATCTTTATGTGTTTATTTATCTTGAATCAATACACATACAACACACTCCATCTTTCTTTGGGATGGGTACTATAGGAATAACACATGGACTCAAACTCTCCTTTATCAAAACTTTATCCGAAAGCTCTTGCACATGCTTCTTTATCTCTTCATTTCACTGTGGTGTCATTCTATATGCTTCTTTGTTAGGAAAAATGCTCCTGGGATCAAATCAATATGATGACTAATACTCCCTATAGGGGGTAATTCATTTGGTAAATCATCAACTATAATATCAACAAACTAATCTAACATGGAATTAACTTCTAAATGCAAATCATCCAAATTTGTGCTTGTAAGTATTACCTTAGGACCTTTTCCAATCAATGCAAAATGTACCTTCTCTTTATTGACTTCTTGCAACAATTCCTTTCCACTCATTAACAACAAACTAGTGTCATCTTCCTCTTTGGCTCCTTCATCCTGAAAAGGAAATAATACATGCCTGTTTCCATCTTTCTCAAGAGAATATGTATCCCTCATGACATCATGAATGGATTTTCTATCATACTTCCATTTTATTCCCAGAAAAACATGGTATACATCCATGGGAATTATGTCACATAACACCTCATCCTTGTAGATACCATTTTTATTTTCCACATTACACTTCTCATTCACCAAACTATGATGTCCTTTTTTCAACCATGACAATTTGTAGGGAGTGGGATGCATTTTCCTCTTCAGTCAAAACTTCTCTACCATCTCTATGGAAACCAAATTATCTGTGCTACACAACTTTGCAACACTTACCTCTTGGCTTGCATACATCCTTGAATAGACTTTTCCTTTGGGATGGTTTGTTATCTTCCTTCTCTAATTTGATCAGAACTCTTTTTAGCAACAATGACTCTCCTACCTCAAGAATGTATTCTTTTGTAATTTCATTCACATTCTCTTCCTTGGATTATGTAATATGTGCACTTCTTTGACCTACTAATTTGTTTTCTAGACAATCCCATGACATATGGTATGCATTTCCACATATGTAACACCTAATATCTATGCCTCCTCTACCTCTACCTATGGATAAAATATGATGCTTCTAAAGTATCATCCTCTTGATTGCTAATTACTTGAGCTTGAGCTGCTTCCTTCATCTCTTGGAGTTTGAAATCTTCCTCTATGACCGTATTGTCCTTTTCATCTTGTTGGACCTCTTCCTCTAGTTTTATGGCTAGATTCTCTTCTACTTTCAAAGCTTCTTGGTAGGGATCCTCAATTTTCTTCAAGAACAAAATACTAATTTCATATTGTATATCATACCTCAAACCATTAATGTACTTGGAAACCTTTTCAACATCTTCCTCAATATGACCAACTCTAATTATCAATCTGTAAAAATTTTCTATGTATTATTTCACAGTCACACCCTTCCATTCAAGGTTCTGAAACTGTATGAATAGGTTCAATTAGTAATCCTTAGGCATGAACTTTATTTTGAACTTAGAAATCATTCCATCCCAATTATTGATCTTTCTTTTCTCTTTTTTGTTTTTGTCTTGTTGTAATTCATCCCACCATAATATTGCATGCCCTTTCAACCTTGTCACAACATACTTCACCTTTTTATCTTCATCTACATCCTCATAATCAAAATATTTTTCAAGAGAATTAATCTAGTCAATCAATTCTTCAATATTTAAATTACCTTCATACATTGGTACCTCTACCTTTGGCCTAGCACCAAATTTGTAACCACCCTAATCAACTTTTATTATGTTGTTTCTTCTTCTTCTTCTTCCTCAGAGGTTGTGGTCTCTTCACTTTCACTGATATCTTCTCTATCAGATTATCTCTTGATGGAATTCTCCATGTCTTCCATCCTTTCTTGGGGTTGTCTCGCCTCCTTCCACAATTCGAAATTTGCAACTAGTATGCCTCGACCTCTTTTCCTGGGTGGAATCTTCTCTTCTCATGAGCACACTCTGATGGTATCGTCGCTCTGATGTTAAAATTTATGGCCTTATGACTCTAAACCCATATAAAAAAAAATTGTTTTCTAAAATATGTTGGTGAAATTACCTTCATGGCCTCATATCAATCCGCGTCGTCAATTTCCAGTAGGACTCATGCAATTCCATACACAAATTTGTAGGCTTTAGCTCTCAAAATCAATGTGCACCATTTTTCTTCTCTTAAACATACGGTTGAGTGGTTTCCACGTCATCGGAGTGGTGTATTAGAGTGATAATACTTTCAGAATCCACAATGAATATCTCTAATTTCTCTTTAATCATGTCAGTTAATCAAATTCCAATGTTTGGTCAGATCTGAGTCTTGGAATAACAATTCACAAACGATTTACAATAGATCATGGCAGTTGGTTAGTCTTTGGATAAAAAATTAAGATTTCTTGTTGAAGTTATATATATTTCAATTCTCACCATTGATCATCATATAATTGATGATCCAAATTTCGTCTCAAAGTGTTGTAGTTAGAGTTGAATTCTAAGTGAGGCTCTAAAACTTCCTCCCAATGGACGAATTCAATCTTCCCATGATCTACTCTGATGGATGAATCAGATTTATTTTCAGAGTATAGTGGATGGATTCAGATTGTGCGATAGGCTCCGAAATGATGGTCCCGATGGACGATGAATCTCCTTCGAAAGGCCAGTCCGATAGTGTCTATAGGATCAAAGGTATGTTCTTTATGTGTTTTTATCATGGATGATATGACACATGTTTGCAACATGTTTTGGAGCCCCTTTTGGTTTATGGTTGCATATGGTTGAGGTCCATGTTTTGGTTTAATTGATACATGCTTGATATATATCCTTGGTACATTGTATCTGGTTGTTATGGTTCATTGTTAGAAGCACATATTTGTGATATAGGCATATATTTGAGGCATATCTTATGGTATATGGTATGATGCATTCTTGAGGTATATTGCGGTACATTGTGGTACATGGTTTGGATACTTGATGATGATATGGTCTATATGACTAGATTTGGTTGATATATCAGTGATGGATACAATGACAAGGACAATGATAAGTTATAGGTTGATGATCAATTACATATTGATGTGACAGTGATAGGTTACAGGTTGATGATCAGTTATAGGTTGATGGGACAGTGACAGATTGGATGACAGGTTTATTACAAGTTGATTATAAGAGGGAGTGACAGTATCAGTGGTAGTGGTAGTTTGGTTTAAATTTATATTTCAGTGCAATAGGACAGAGAAAGGAAAGGGGGTCATAACATCCTTCTGGTTGGTGCCAGAAAACACAAGGAGTTGGAGCTTCCTTCAGGTTGGAGCCAGAGAATTAGGGGGTTGTAGCCTCCTTCTAGTTGGAGCCAAAACATTCAAGGAGTTGCAACTTCCTTAAGGTTGGATCTTCTAAATAGGGGGTCATATCCTCCTTCCAGTTGTAGTTAGATAATTGGGAAGCTGGTGCTTCCAATGAATGTATTCTTTTGATATATAAGAAAATAATTATGTGGTTTTATCCCATTTGGATTTCCATGTAAATTTTGGTGTACTGTGTTGATGTGGATGTCTATTATTATTTTTTGATTTATAATTCTCATGATATATTGATGATATACCACTGATGAAATTAATGATTACATATTGTGGTTAAAAGTGATAGTAAAGTGCTCATACTAATTCACCCCCCCTCTCAATATTCCAATACTAACAACAAAAATTATACCTTTTATTCCTATAGTTGTAACCTTAGTGTCATCATCGAAATATGATCCAAGATCCTGAACTATGGATGTGGTCTTCTTACCTTTCTGATTTCGAGCCCATTTTGGCTTCAATTCTGGATGCAACTTCCAACAACAGTCCTCATCATGCCCTTTCTTATAACAATGAGAACAAGACGGTCTCTCATCATCCATATTCATTGTATCAATCCTTTTGAGTTTCTTAGAGTTCTTATTTATAGAAGAAGAATAAGAACTCCCGCTTGAACTAGAAGAGGATAAATATGATAGAGGACTTTCAGGAGGGTCACCACCCTCTCCAAATTTTGTATATTTCCTCAATAAACCACTTCATTCCTTGGCCTTCTTTTGATGTTTGTAAATTTATTCCACCATCGATTTCATTTTCATAAATGCTTGAAATAATTCTTCTTCATAACTAAAGGGATGTTGATCTAGGTGGATATTGGTGGCCACCCACCTATTCAAACTAGCTCCTCTTGACAATTTTTAGTTCATCACGTTCTTCTGTAATTATTTGTAATTGTGGGTTCTACACTTATGAGGCTGTATGAAGCCCTACACAGCTTCCAGGTGGATATTGGTGTCCTCCCACCTAATCCAACTAGCGTATTTTAGATGTTTTCATGTCATTACATCTTTCTGTACTTCTGGGGTTGTTTTGGGTCCCTAAACAATTATTTTTTTGGATTTACACAATAAAAATATAGGAGTCAAATTTTTATGACATAATGTGTATTTCTAGAAAATACCTTTCTAACGGGATATCACACACCTAAAACATAGGTCATATGCAAAAGCTACGACCCCAAGAAGTTGAGGTACCAACTTACCCATCAGGGCCCACATAAGTTTTGGCTTTTCATCTCCTAGGGTTAGGTTTTTGGATGTCTATGGTTTTGGAAGTCATGAGTAATGCTAAAAAGGCCTCTAAAGCCTCATTTTAATCATTCTCTTAGATGTATGTTCCTAGCATTCACATATCTTCTCAGAGATAGCTACCACCATTCGAGCAAGTTGTTTTCAGTTCTGTAGTTTTACAATTTTAGCCTATTTTATTTATTCAATAGAAGTTATTGTTCATTGGATATCTGTTGTTGTTCCGAGTATCTCCGTGTTATTGTATTCAATCTATTAATCTTTTCATTCCACTCATAAATATGGATCAGTGGTATTGGATTGAGAATACTCTCCATTGGAACAAGGGTTTGAAGTATGTTGTAGGTGTTGGACATACCTACCACACTTAGAGGGGGGGGGGTGAATGAGTGTGGGGATATTTTTCCCAAAACTTACCTCTTACACAGAAAATCCTTTGTTAACATTCAACATTTTATCATTACTCATTGCTGTCATTTATAATCAGTTATATGTGAATACATATCAGCAACATATATCAACAACATATCATCAACAAATCATCTCCACAAGGAACACAAAGAACACAAGATGTATGTACAATTTTTCTTTTTATTATGGTTTTTAAGCAACAACTAAATGGAGTACAACTCTACAAGAGCACCAAATCTATATGAAATACTTAGCTTACATTCTCAAAACCAACTGAGATGAGACAACAATCCTTAATAGATATCAATCTGTCAACATAAACAAGTGCATCAACCATGCACCAACCTGTGCCAAACAACTTGTAATCAACCTATACCATAAAAAAGTTTATCCAACTATGTACCAAGTACATACCAATCATGTGTCAAATAATAATCATCAATGAATCATCAATATGTGCCAACATAATCAACTATACACCTCATGTATGTGCCAACTCATCAACTGTTTGTCTCAACCATGACTAGCTTTGGATTAGTCAACAACGCCAACTTGAAATAATCATAACTTTGTACCTGTAATGCATAAAGATCTGAAACTGATACAAAATGTTATTCAGTTTGTTTTATGAAATTCCTCAAGGTGGCACTACTTGGAACCTCTCAGAAAAGGATTTATAGCAAAAATGGCATACCTTACTAAATTTTGGCTTATTCTAGAGAGCGACCTTGTAGAGCGTGGCCCGCAAAACATATTCATTGAATTGATCTAAAACTATTACAAAACATACTAAAGTATGTACCCTAACAAACACATTTTGTCTCACTGAATTTGGATCTTTTATGAAGAAGTTATGATGTTTTTACCCGAAACACCTGTTTTTGACTAGTTTCAGGACTAGCCACAAACCCTATTTTCCACGGAGTGTAAATAAAAAAATACAATGACCCACAAGCTGAATTGTTTACCATAGATACTTGGGTATGTTTTCTCAATGGAATAGCAATTTCACGGTCTGAATAATTATAGAAAACAAGTTATAGAGAAAATGGTGATATGACCTCTAAATAACATACCTTAGAAAGCACCATCAAAAGAATTTATCCTTCCTTGCATTTTGGCCTTATTTTTTGATTTACCGCCATGGATTGACAGCTCCATGAAGGGATCTTAGATCAAAGGTATGTGTGACTTCGTGACTTCGATCTTCGACACTTTTTCTGGTAGAGACATTGGACACCCTCGAAGGCCATATGAAAGTTTTAAAACTATGAAGTAAAGCAATGCATATAGATTCTTAAGAAAAACATAATTTAATCAGTGGCTCACACACAGAGTACACCGATATTTTATACCAGAAACCCTCAACTGGGAAAACCTTTCTTATATTCATTATATCAAATTTCACCATTCACCATACAATATATATACAATTTTTTTAGGTATTTCGTAGATACCAAAACCCTAATCCCTTAATCCGGGATTAATTTACAAAACCGCTAAAAATAGCAAAATCTGCTAAAAATAGCAAAAACTACCGAAAAACTGCTCGTTGTCGAATGTTGCGCGTAACTAGGGGGGGCATACCTGCCCCCCCCCTGGGACCCCTCTAGGAAAGCGCTTGACGCACATGACACAAACATAGAACTACTACGAGGGATCGTCAGACGCAATTGTCATATCTGACACACCCACACACACACATGCAAAGAATATAACACATACCCATAACCATATTCCTGGAGATGACATGGTATGTTGATTTCACCTATGGTGATGGGGACCCATGGCATGTGTGCCATGTGTCACTAAAAAATGAATAGTTTGGTGTCCAAAAGGTACTGAATCTAGGTGACACGTGTCTCCAAATGGTACCCTTGCCACATGGCATACAACATGTCATCAATAATACAGATGATACACCATCTCTACTTCATATCTGATGGCCTTCATTACTCCCAAATTCTTCCCTCGATCTAACAGTCGACAGAAATTTAGGACTACGAAGCTCCGAGACTCGGGGTTATAGCATTTCTAAAATGGTTCGATTCTGTTGGAGTTAAACTTCCCAAAGTGGTCAACGTTGGATGACCCTAACCAATGATTGAGATTTCACCCGAGCCTCCTATCAGATCAGACAACCAGTGGGAATTCAAGACTTCATCCTTTTTCATGATTCTTTCCTATCTGTCATAATCGTTGAAGCGATGAAGTTCCAGCGTTTTCCATCTCTTTCTTGGATTCGATGAACAAATTTGATTGCTCCCAAGATCCAAAAGGGATGACCATGATTGTATGATCCTTTAAAAAGGATCAATGTTTGCAGGACGCTCTGGATTCTGTGTGATCTTTGCAGCACTATATCTCATGATCTTTAAGATCGCAAGGACATATCCATTTTTAACCATTGTATCATATCCACAGCTCCAACCCATACCAGTCTAGCATTTCAACTTGAAGCTATGATACCAATCTGTAATGTACACAACCACCCACATGTTGGGCACGCTACTTCAAGCTTGCTTTTGAAATAATTTCAAATTTTGATAATTTTTTAATTAATAAATATGCATCAAATATTCACATGCATATATCAAGATTCATGCTACAACATAAAATAAATGAACCATATGTCATGCACAAAAATAACCAACAAGCATGCATATTATAGATACAAATTTCATAGATAAATAAATACACAATGGAAATAAATATATAGATAAATTAAAGAAGGACATAAAGAACTTATCTTTAATGAAATGAATCACCAATTGGATATAGACCAAGGATGTTCCACCCAACCGTAGACATTATTGTTCCAAGCCTCAACAATAATTTCATCCCCAATTCAAGGCTATGAGTCCACAATAATGGTTCCAAAGTGTCACTCAGCTTCCCAAACCAGTCAGCACTAAAGCTCTCACCGGCTACTCAACACACTCATCAATACAAATTTCACCATCTCTCTTCTACCCAGCCTACAAAACCAAAGAGAATCGACCACATTCTCTACCATGCAATCCCTCAGGTTGCCCACCTCCTTCCAGGGCTCCAGTGCATCTGGTCAAGAATCTCCATGTTGAGACTCTTAGGATTTGTAGTTGTGGGAAAAAACTAACGCATTTCAATGCATCTCAGACGTGCAGGCATTAATTCATGGTTGGAATGCATGAGTAATCATTATAGCCAACAAAACCATGGATCCTCTCCAACAATTTTTTTTCTTTCCCAAGCCAAAACATGAAAGACGAATGATGAGTGGGAGAAAGAATGATTGGAGAGAGAATAGAATGAAAGATGTGAACAATCAACAATCAAAAATCAATAATCAACARTGAGTGATTGAGTGAAGAAGAAGAAGAACCCCCAAACAACCCATAAGACAGGTTTACATATTTACTTTCAAATCAACAACTGTTGGGCCCATGATATGACTGATTTCATGACGTTAATTAGATCCTTTTTTCCAAATGTGTATATTCATTTTTCCTATTTTGAAGAGTYTTTGAAGAGATTTTGTGTCAAATCRCTATGATTCACACCAGGTATGCATAATTCATGTTTTTTTATGATTTTGAGTTTAAATCAGTATGCTTTTATGATCCCAGGAAACTAATTTGCGTTTTCTGTGTCGCAGGGCAAAACTGCAGCTTGTTTTTGCATCCAACACTCCATCCTACACAAAAATTGTGGGCGATTTGGTGGTTAGAATATCGATGGCCAGCGATGGGTGAATCCGAGACATAGATTTTTCTTGTACTCGTGGCCTCCATCTACTAAAAGCTTGACAACTCGATTTGGGTTGTTATGTTGGGCGATTATTGGCTCGCCTCATTTCTAGAAGCCACCGACAATTAGAGTGAATTAAATGTGATTTGTTGTTTTTAGAGAAGGTCGACCCTTCCAGTGGTCGACCTCTCGGTCTGTAAACCTATAAATACCACCTTGGTGGTCAGACAATTTTTAAGAAGTAGTGTGTTAAAGAAAAAAACAATTTTAGCTGTATTTTGATATTTTCATTTTGCTAAGATTGTGTAAAGACTGCGTTTTTAGTTTTAATGGTAAATTCGTGTTGTTGAAGCTCGTGGTTCACCTTTGAAGAGTAACCACGACTTTCTAGGGGGGCCACCAGCAGTCTAGGTGACCATCTAATGAGTTTTCTTCTGAATTGAATAGTGTAGATGTTTTTTTATTTATTTTCTGTACATGAATTGTCATTTTGCTTCTTTGTTGTATAAATTGTTGTTTATGATTTAATTGGTTTAATTTAGTTTTGCAGGTTATTATGAAGGATCTTGTTAATATGTAATGAATTTTTAGTTAGTAGAAGAAAGATTGAAAGCTTATATACTAACCCCGTGTATAAGTAGATGATAGATAAGTTTTCTTTTATGCTGAAATTGATGATAAAAACTAAGTTTTAAAACAAAGTTTTTATTTCATGATTTCTTTGACAGGGTTTCGGTGGATGGATAGTCATTATCCTTTAGTTTTCAATTCCAATTTTTCTATATAGTTTCTACTTAGATTTGTTTATTTAATTTTCCATTTAGTTTTCTCATTTTCTTTCTTGTCATATGCTGAAATAGTGTTTAATTTATGTTTATGAGGTTTTCCTCTTTTTGCAAATTGAATTGTCAGAATAGAACTAGTTTAGTTTACATCATGCAATTTCTTTCTTAGATCTAGGTTGCAATTTCAATTCATAGTTAACTATTGAGTTTAGTGTAGTATGAGTTTGCTTAAGTATTATAGAGTGCAATTGAATTTACTAGAATAATATCTTTATACTGTTGATGATTAATGTATGATTGAATAATCACATGGACATGCAGGATAGTTGATGTTGTTTCCATCATGGCTAAGTTCTCACTGAATTGCCTAATTCACACTTTTCACTTTTCTATTGAAGTCAATATTGAGTTTATCCCTCTTGAATCATCATTCATTTTTAAATGCCATCGTGACATTATAAGACAACAGAGACATAACCATCAACACTATATTTGAGTTTTCTTGCTTTCATAGATTAGAAGATATTTTCCTTGCTTTTTGTTGACAGGCGAAAATGACCATCTGCTAATTGGAAGAACGAGTTTGGTCCGGGGTTGTCTAAGTAACCCAAGATGTTTGGTATAACTCATTCTGACAGTTTTAATGGCTCCGTTGGCCAATCTAAGAATCCTAAAAGAAACAAAATAAAATAAAAGAAATAAATAACTAATTACTAAATACCATATATATATATATATGTACATATGCTCTAATGTGACTGTAATAAGCGCATTTAAGAAAAATATAGATAACTCTCATTTATATACATTATTTACAAGCTGCAAGTTTTAATCTAAACTTACTAAACTCAATGTTCGAATGACTACTTTGAAGCAGATAAAGAAAGCACATAAAAATATTTTTGAATTTTCTTTTATAAGTCTTAAACTAATGGAAGAAAATGTTATGAAACAGAAACATATGGATAGTCAAAAGCCAAACTTTACGTTCGAGTTTCAGTGATAAAAAAATAGTAGAAAAATGAAATTGAGCTAACTTGTTAGCGAGCTAATGATATGCATCCAAACATCTGTGCGATCAGAAAACATCTAACCACCTTGTCCTGGAGGAAAACCTGCAATGAACCTTAAATCTGTTCTGAATAAATGCAGAACAATTGTGTTGGCAGTTGAATTTTAATAACATAAAGAGTGATACAAATAGTTACTACGATCTCATGATCTCAATTAATTACATTAAGAAAAATATGTTAGCAAACATCCTTGCATTTAATCTTTCAAAGAAAATTAAAGGAGAAATCTGTAATTGAAGCTGAATAGATGATCACACGATTAATATCTGAAGCATTATTTATGGACAACATTTATAAAGGAATTATCCCAATAACATAATAAATCATGAAGACTAAAGCTATCAAAACCTATTATCATATCAGGGTAAACAAAACTTAAATGAAGACACCATCCACAAGAAGCTAAAGCCGAAATGTGCATTGATGTTCCATTGAAGTCTGTAAATCAAATGTCCATATTCTACCCCAGGCGAGGATGCCTTCATTACAAAAATCTCTAGTATTTAAAGAGTTCAGTCAAGATAAAAATCTTATCTTGTGGGATAAGATTAAATCTCAAAATGATTTACTAATTACAAAATAGAGGGTAATAGAACCACTCCATATCACATTGTATCTCTCAAAACTATAAAATGCTTGTTTTTGTTTACAAAAGATGAGCCAAAGAAATGGATAATAAGCTCAGAAATGGTCCATATCATCACATCACCACCAGCTACATGATATCTTGAAAGGAAAAATGAAAATAAAGGAGTTTAGATATTATTCTAACCAATAATTTCCAAAAATTCGAATGAGAATAGATTGGCTACAGAATCAGTTGATTTTCTAGCTATTTTTATTTTAAACAACATAAATCTAATTAAATATATATTAATAGAAAATATAAATAAAAACATAACTAGGATAAAAAAACAAATCTTTACCTCTTAACTGCATGGTAAATTTGACTCATAAGACCTCAGAGTTAACCACTGTTGTAACACACTCAACATTATTTATTATTATGTTTCTAGTTCTTTTCAAGCGCTTCCCTTGCCTTTGAGCACTAAACTTTAGTCTGTGATTTTCACTCATTAATGAGTCGATCTGAGTGGTGACGGTTTTGATCTACAATTGAAGGGAAGGTATATCTATGTAATATTTGTCAACCCAAAACAAACAAACCTCACACCGTGGATCTGGAACAGTTGTTTGAGGATATCCATGGCTGTGTGTCAGAATGTTACCACTATTGTATGTGGGTTCTTTACCAAGTTTGATCCCTAGGAAACCTTCGCTATGCTTCAGGAACGGTGGCAGATTGTCTACAAAATCGTAGGTCTGGTTGAGATCTGGTTTGAGGTAACTTAGGTCTTCTTTTGCCAAGAACTTCTCGATCTCAGAATGAGACCTCTCATGGACCTCGATCGCTTTGATAGAGCTCATATGAGACTTTGATTTATTTTGTAGGCTCCTAGAAATTAATATCCCTTCCCTTTTGTTTTTAAACCCTATATCTGAGTCATTTTTAGACAGTTTGTGCGAGGGCCTGTTTGTGGTTTTTGCAAAGGTTGTAGGGCAGGCGTACTTCTCGTGGTCATGAAATTCAAAGGATCTTGGGTCAACATCTTGTTTCTCAGACATAGGCTCATCGAGTGCATCCCTATCATAGGGTTCTTTGGATGAGGAGACTGTTCTGTCAATGGAAGGGATTAGGGTTTCTTATAACATGGGCTTATCAACCTCTACGGGGATGGATGTATCAAAGCCGTTTTGAGATAGGAAAGTGTCCCAATCATCGTCCTGCAATTTTAAATGATGGACTAACAACATCCTTATCAACCCATGATGAAATAAACTGGAATTCAAAAACTATCTCTCATACCTCTTGGCCATATTATATAAACTTCTCAATAAATAGAAAGGCATGTTCAACTGGAAACCGATGAATTTCATTAATAGTCTTATGTGATACAGAAAAATGAGGCCAAAGCGACCCTTGCATGTAATGAACTGTCTCAAGATTTCCAATCAACCATGCCACCTAGTTTTTAACAGAGATATAGGCATACCTTTATCACAACATTGGATGTTCCGAGAGGTAAAGAAAAAACTTCATGGCACCTCCTCCAATTTGGTATTCTTAAACCATTTTTTCCCGCTAAGTGGAAGACCTGTTTCCTGGCATAAAAATTCCTCGGTGACTTTGATTTGAACATCTCCTAATTTGGCTCAGCAGCCATCAAAAGAGAGGGAAAACTCCTGGGATATTTGCAAGTTGAAACCTTGAAATATCTCAAGAAATTCGAGCCAGCCTTGACCCTTAAGGTCTTCCCTTGCATCGCCATACAGGAGTAGGGTTTGCGAGCTATTTGGTTCGATACGGACAACAAGGGCCATGTGGATTCAGAAAAGCAATCACAGAGGCAACATAAGCAACTGTAAGCAAGAAGGGTTTCACATAACAAGAAGAATCAGGGCTAAAACCAAGGAAATAAAACCCTTTCTTTAAATGGAGGAATAAGGGGTTTCGTAAGAGAATCGAGCATTTTGTGTAATGAATCGGTGAGGGTGCAGAACAAAGCCCGATACTTAACTTGAAATGATGGACATGTCATTTTCAAAAATCCACTATCAGTAGAGTATAGAATACGACCAGATGTGTTTAAGTATCATCATTGTGCAAAGGGTGGAGTTTCTCATTATAAGGTGCTTGACAAATCAAAGCATAGCAAACATAGAGAGGATTTACCAATAATCATACATGAAACAAACTCATAGCCTAACATCAAACGATTCTTGGTGTATTATTTAAAGGTCTAGAGTAAACCTCATAACAATGAGCAATTTTAAAACAACTAATTTATTGACATGGATAGGCCTTAAAGAAAAATATCATTCTTAAAAAGGTTTGTATGATCATGTATTCTCCTAGGGGAAATAAGCCTT